>APFE031617731.1:20363-71596 GCA_000404065.3 Pinus taeda | reverse complement strand
ATATTATATTAAATAAATGAAATAAGAATGAATAATGAATTACAAATGGAGAACGAGAGGCTTGCTTATATACCAAGCAAGTGTCTCTTCATGAAGAGTCATGTCCTATTGGACATGCCTCTTCAACCTAATTACTGGCTTAAATAACTATTATTTATGATTATTATCTTTTACATTATGTTTATATTATTTATATATTATATTCGTTACACAAACAGACGGTATATTGACTTATGACAAGGAAGTTCAGACAGAGACACGGCCCTTTGAAAGGATGTAGACTATGAATACAAGGTGACGCAATAGGAAGATTCAAGTAAATCTTCCGCTGGCCACTACTATGTGGGACAGTGATCCAAGGACAGTAACCCTATGAGAGGGTTTGATGCAAGCGCAACAAGCAGTTGAAAAACTCACGGAACGAACAGTTTCTCGAGAAAAGTATGAAGAATTACAACAACAGCTAAGGAATGTCAATTTATCTGAGAGCCAAGCCTTTGAAGGATGGCGAAAAGAACAAGAAAAAGTCGCAAAGGTAACTCATATATTAGATGTAGTCATCAGACAGATGGATACCTTATGCTCTTTGTACACTGACGTCCTAGCATGTAGAGCCCCTACCAAGAATTATGCCTTGTTTTTAATGCAACGATATTTGCAATTGAAAATTAAGACCATCGAAGCAGGAGCCCCTATCCAAATTAATACCATTGATGATTTTATAAATTGTTGTAAGCATTATGGAGTGAAGGTTCAAAGACTACTGTGTGAGTTCTATGTGCATAACCTTGTGCTAGACCAGGACACAGAGCAAAAGCCTGGCCCTTTCATTGGGGATATCCAACTGCAGGCATTTATTTCATTTGGAGTTAATCAAATTAAATGGCTTAAAGCCTATAATGCCTTCCAAAGACAACAGAACAGATTAGACTTATGGGTAAGAGCTGAGACTAGAGACCCTTTACAGTTATGGAACAAATATAGGAGCCTTATGAGGACTTCGGGCGTGATTGACGCGTTAAAACCGATTCATACAACAATCAATTGTCAAGGGATAGAATACTTCTTACCATTAAGGACCTTGTTGTTACAGCTGCTAAATTTCGATATCAGGCCTCTAACCCGAACATCCAACTTAGGGAACCATTTAATTACGAGAATTTTAAGTTAGCCACTGATCGTCTGAACCTCTATGGTGAAATTATCTTGAGGCGAGGCCATCTTGGTTAGGATATAGGTTTCGAAGCCTGATTATTTGGCACCCTGCACTTGGATACCAAGCCCTGTATGAGATGCTTGAGGGTCAAATAGGCCATATTTTTGAACACCTATTTAGGCATCACGGCTATAGGCCACCACATGAGATCCCATCTCCAGCCTACTCTCTCACTACCTTACATGTCAACTAAAATGTTTTCATGAGGGCATGAAAAAGGGTAAACAGGGGGGTGTGTGGAGTATTGCAGAAGGTATGTTTTCATTGACTATGTTGCCATCTTTTCTTTAGAACTCGTAACATCTTTGCATCATGAACTAGGAAGATAATGGGAAATCATGACAAAATCTATAAAGATTTATATGAAACATGAAAACGCTAATAATCATTATTTCTTATGCAAGAAAAGGCAAAAACTAAAGATTGCCGCTCCAAGGAAAAAGACAGGGCCAAGCTAACCGATGTCCCTTTCGTGCGGAACCATATGCAAACAATACGATCTAAATTAAAACATCTCAGCCAAGGAAAGGAAAAGGAGATATCGACTCGGCGCAAGAAAATGACCGGATAACTAAGGATTAATAGCTTGGCTAATCCCTTAGCATCCTTTGATCCTGAGGGATCGCTACTTTAACTATTTTTACGTCCTTGATATCTCCGCTTCAACTGTTATAAGTAGGGGCAGCACTGCTAGCCTGGGGGGACGGTTAATTTGTCATGTAACCTTGCTCTGTACTTGAACTTTGATCATCAACTGTTTTTGAGAAGAGATTTACTGTAACTCTATTTCAATGCTTTAATATAAATCTGGTCGTTGTTCCATCTATGATTCTGGAATAACTTCAAGCGGTGTATCCCTGGAGGCTAAGGGCCCAATCCTGGTGGAACACTTGCTCCTGTATCATTATCTTTAGTTCGCGTGTGGTTTGTATTATCAGCTTGAATTGGTAATCTGGTGTGTTTTGTTATCTTATATTGCAACTCTGTTATATTTCATATATCATTCTCTGCAACAAGAAAGTCGTAATGTGCATTCTAATCTTATAACGTATTGCTATTCCTTTAAAATCGTTAATGTAACATTGTCGTTCTCTATAGAATGCTATTGTTGTTTAATTGCAGAGTAATCAAGCTGTAACCTTCTTAAGTTGGTATTACTGTATTTGTCTATGGTTTATACTTCATACGATTTCCAATCAATTGACATTGCGATTCCATTATGAATTGTGATCGTTACCCTTTCTAACCGGGATTAATACTTGTGGTATCAGACTTAGATTACTATTTTTCTTAATATCTCTATATGCTGTGTGCATTATTTATTTCAGTACCGTAGGCTCTAAGCCTTGTTCTATATTTCATTGGTAATTGGTTGACGTTCCATTTCTGTTTGCTGTTCGATTTACCCTTTGAGTATTCTGTAGGTTAAGGCTACTGCACTTTTTTCTGTAGATTAAGGTGTTGTTGTTCATCAGATTTAGTTATTGTTACATTTTCTAGTTGTTGTTCCATTTCTTAATTGTTGTTCCATTTCCTATTATTTGTGTTATTGATTGCTTTTCGTGTGCAGAATGATCTGAAACTGTAGTGGGCATTGGAATTTGCTGTCTAGTCCCCAGATTGATGATCTGTTCCTTGATTACTTTTGGTTACATTAGTTTCCAAAGGGATAAGTTATTGTTACTGGACCCTTGACTGATACGTTGCTTATTTTTCCGAATGAATGATTTAGGCTTTAAGGTATTTTGCTGTAAGTAGATTTTCTTTCAAGCATCTGTTTACTCTTGTACTTTCTTGAGCACGATACTATTAGCATTACTCTGACAAATGACAACCTCAAACCGAGTACACTCTTTGAGATAACAAATTGTTCCTAGATTGACAAGTTAATGTGAGGTAATTAGAGGTGAAAAATACCCTTTTTACAGCTCGACACCAATCAAACTGAGCATTGCATACTTGCAAGTTATTGTTTTCTTACTCTTACATTTTCAGTAGAAAATTGGAAATTGTATTTGGCATAGTGACTTTTTAAGTTGATTCAATGTTATTTCAATCTTAGACTTCCACAATTTTCTAAGAATGCATAGATCTCAGAATGGTATTTTTCGTGCGTCTATAGGTCTTGTTATTATGCATCATCCAATAGAACATCATACCTTATTACCACAGTTGATACCATTGCACATCACGTATCATTTTCCAACTTAATCCCTAGCACATCTTTGCATAATATAATCTAAATTATTATTGCACATTTTTTTATGATTCAGCGAATAAAATTTTTTATTGACTGAAAAACCAGCACATCAAGAAACAATATGGAAGTCCAGACTCCAAAATTCCACAACTTCCACAACTATCCTAGTGTTTGAGATTTACACTAAATAAAGAGAGAAAGAAAACTCAAAAAATTAGATTGGGAGCGATATCGTAAGTCGTCGAAGAGTCCTCTAATAAAATCCTAGATTGATGCCCTTAGAAAAGCATTTGCCCAAATTGATCTCAACTATCCAAACCATAACTGACCACAACAAGCTGCTTATTCACTAAGATCCGAAAAAAGTACTATCATGTAAATCACAATTCCCCCTTCCACCACTCTTCTTCTTATCTGGTCTATGTGGTGAAAAGTTAGCCATATAGTGATGGAGGCCTTTCTAGCAGGGTTCAATGACACACCTAATATGTGTTAATTGCAGATTATACAAAAAGATGGAACTCATCTCTATGTTTAAGAAGAGAAAGGGATCTAATATGTGCTAGCCCCCTTATAGGTCCTTTAGGCTTTAATAGACTATAATACCAAATTTGATCAGCCTAATACCAGGATTGAACTATGATACTGGAGGTAGTGTCATATATGACTTATGCACAATGCTAGATAACGACTCCCAAGTTTAAGTACCAATCTTGGTAGTTGACTTGAATCACAAATCAGTGTGCATGTGTTTATGTGTCCTTGCAAATTCACTACATACAATAGCCAATAGAGTTTGGTATAATTGTTTGCAGAAATACACATACAGTGATATGATATGTTCTTGAAATGTACAATTATAGAGTGCATGATCCCTCAGCCATTAAAGCTTTCAAAATTAACATTCTTATATGTCTACATAGGTATTTACAATTCTAAATATCACTTGATTTCTTTCTAGACCCTGACTCCTAACTCACTATGAACTGGAAATCTGAAACATCATTTAATAGCTATCTTCCTTGCACCTCCATTTGGACCGAAGAATTTATATAACCAGGCTGTTATTTTTCCAGTTTGATTTTGGTTACAACAATTTCCAATTCTAGACCTATCATTGCCATGATGATTGA
Source organism: Pinus taeda (assembly GCA_000404065.3). NCBI lineage: Eukaryota > Viridiplantae > Streptophyta > Pinopsida > Pinales > Pinaceae > Pinus > Pinus taeda. Next base: position 67,047 of record APFE031617731.1, on the reverse strand, counting down.
GTTTCCTGTTACTTAAAGCCTTTGTTGATTGAGTCCAGTGAATGAGCCAAGTTCATGTTAGCTTTGGTTGAGTTGATGTAAAATTGTGTAGTGGAGTTGATATCAACTAAGGTCTAGCTGCAGAATTATGAAACTGAGGTTAAGTTGGCTTAGGTAGACATACAAGTTTAAACATACATTCTTGTTATTACTTCTAGAAACACAATAGAAATATATTATATGAACAAAAGAGAAATGCAGAAAAGTATGTCCTCAAATTTATTGTTCACAACCTTACATTCACCATCTAAGAACAGTAAAGCAAGAACGTAAATTTCATATAGAAAAGTCTATAATAGAGCAATACAAACTTACAATGGTTCCATATAATTCTTAGTGCATGTCACTAGAACTCAAGCTTCTCTTGCAATATTGGCCTTGAGGGCTTCTTTTCATTAAAATTCATAATTTAAGAGTTGACAAAATTCGAACACAATTCTTGTTTCTCAACTAGTTGATTCACTTTTATATCTATTCTCATCGATGCCTTGTGAACTCTTGGAATTCCTTCTTGGCCATTATGACCTTTTCATTTAAATAGGATATTTTAAATCAAGGATATGCCTTTTGTTGGAGCCATAGGCTACCATGTGCCTTATCATCTAGGTAGGCTAACCATACATCATGCTGAGAGGAGATTCCTATTATGCACTTGAATATCAATTGCTTAAAGGAAACTTCATAAGATATCAACTATTTGGGAATAGGCTCCACACCACTTTTGAGTGTGCTGAGATATAAATTAATCAAATTTATCTCATTTGAATGGTTTTCAATGCATTCTTTTAATATCTTCTTGGATTTCCTTGAGGTCATTCCAATAACAGTCCCTTTATCTCTGATAATTGCCTCTAGGTCATTCAAAGAATTAGCTATAGGTATGGATGAACTCATGTCTCCAAGTGGGGGGAGAGGACATGTTTCTATTAATTTCTCAGCATCTAGGTGCAAGTAGTTACAATTATTTATCGAGGCAATGATATATTTCTCAAAGGATTCACTTGTGGATATGTAATTTGCTAGAGTTGTATAGTTTCATTCACTCTCCCTTTCAATAATTCGAGGAAGATCATCAAGTGCATCCTTTTCCTCTACTTTCCATTTCTTTAGTGTATTTGATGCTCATTTGGGCATAATATAATATCACTTTTTTGTCTTTGATGCAAAATAAGTGAGGAATTGAGTGGTGTAACCATGAAATTTTTGAAAATTACTATACATAAACCTTTGGGTGATACTTAGTTCATATTGTAGTTCAAAAGTGCAGGCTTTGAACTTGGGCAGGCTAGTCATGTTTGTTTTATAATGGGCCACTTCCTTCTCTAATTGATCTATCTTTTGTTTGTAGCCCTTTATTTCCTTGACCATATTTTTTATGTAAAATTTAGAAGCCTGAGTGAGAACAACACTTGTAGAAGTTGTGGCAATTGGATTGGTTCTTACATTTGCAATCAATGGAGTCTCAGTAGTCATTTTGAGCTTTGGGACTCTAAGTAATTTGGTTTCTTGTGAGATTGTTCTACCACCCATCCTTTTGTCTAATTGAAGGAAAATGCTTTTGGAATTGCGACTGCTTCAAAATTTGATGGGTGAAATTTTCTACGTTGAGTTGGCTTAAAAGGAAATGGTGTCCTGTGATAGATGACCTTGGGGATTCAATAGATGTTTTAGTCAGTGTGCATGTGTTTATGAATCCTTGTAGATTCACTACTTACAATAGCCAATAGAGTTTGGTATAATTATCTGTAGAAATACACATACAGTGATATGATATGATCTTAAAATGTATAATTACAGAGTGCATGATCGCTCAGCTATTAAATCTTTGAATAGTAACAGTCATATATGTCTACATAGGTATTTACAATTCTAAATATCTCTTGATTTCGTTCTAGACCTTGACTGCTAACTGACTATGAACTGGAAATCCTAAACATCATTTAACAGTTATCTTCCTGCACCTCCATTTGGACCGAAGAACTTATATAATCAGGTTGTTAGTTTTCCAGTTTGATTTTGGTTACAAAAACTTCCAATTATACACCTATCATTGCCATGATGATTGAGTTGCCCGTTACTTAAAGCCTTTGTTGATTGAGTCCACTGAATGAGCCAAGTTCATGTTAGCTTTGGTTGAGTTGATGTAAAATCGTGTAATGGAGTTGATATCAACTAAGTTCTAGCTATAGATATTTTGGTTACAACAACTTCCAATTCTACACCTATCATTGCCATGATGATTGAGTTGCATGTTACTTAAAGCCTTTGTTGATTGAATCCACTGAATGAGCCAAGTTCATGTTACCTTTGGTTGACTTGATGTAAAATCGTGTAGTGGAGTTGATATCAACTAAGGTCTAGCTGTAGAATTACCAAACTGAGTTGAAGTTGGCTTAGGTAGACATACAAGGTTAAACATACATTGTTTTTATTACTTCTAGAACAAAAAGCTACTCAAGAAACACAATAGAAATATATTATATGAACAAAAGAGAAATGCAGAAAAGTTTGTTCTCAAATTTACTATTCACAACCTTACATTCACCATCTTAGAACAGTAAAGAAAGAATGTAAATTTCATATAGAAAAGTCTATAATAGAGCAATAAAAACTTACAATGGCTCCAGATAATTCTTAGTGCATGTCACTAGAATTCAATCTTCTCTTGCAATATTGGCCTTGAGGGTTTCTTTTCATTAAAATTCATAATTTAAGAGTTGACAAAATTAAAAAGAATTCTTGTTTCTCAACTAGTTGATTCCCTTTTATATTTATTTTCATCGCTGCCTTGTGAACTCTTGGACTTCCTTCTTAGCAATTATGAGATTTTGATTTAAATATGACATTTTACACCAAGGATTTGTCTTTATTTGGAGCCATAGGCTACCATGTGCCTTATCATCTACATAGGTTGACCATACAACATGATGAAAGGAGATTCTTCTCTTGTAATATTGGCCTTGAGGGCTTCTTTTCATTAAAATTAATAATTTAAGAGTTGACAAAATTCAAACAGAATTCCTCTTTCTGAACTAGTTGATTCCCTTTTATATATATTCTCATCGTTGCGTTGTGAACTCTTGGACTTCCTTCTTGGTAGTTGTGAGCTTTTGATTTAAATACGATATTTTACACCAAGGATTTGTCTTTAGTTTGAGCCATAGGCTACCATGTGCCTTATCATCCAAATAGGTTGATAATACATCATGCTAAGAGGAGATTCCTATTATGCACTTGAATATCAGTTCCTCAAAGGAAACTTCATAATATATCAACTATTTGTGAATAGGTTCCTGTTACACAGTAATTTGTCACTGACCCCATCTCAGTCCCTCCGCCATGTCATACGTCAGATAAACATGTCCATATCTTCCTACTCATGCGAGAAGATTAAGCAAGTGCTCTCTAATGCTGAATATTGACCCTCTTTGCCTAAGTTTCTGCATCGTCGCAAGTAAACTCTTAAAAAGTGCAACAGTTCCTTGTCATGAACTGTATCGTTGCGATGTCGTCGTAGGTGTATACCTGTTTCCTGCAACGGTCGAATTTTAGGGCTCGACGCAAGTCTTCCAAATTCTTATTGTGACGATTGGTCCGAATGCATTGCTCCCTTGTAATCACATCGCTAAGCCGTAGTTCATGACCTGCAATGATCCAGATTAGGTGAATTAGTTCAAACAGTCAGCCTTTTGGGTGATTCTAGAGCTGGTTGTTGGGTCAGATTGGTTCACCTTTCCTCCTCTGGGATGGTAGTTCCACCTTTTATGAAACCTCCCTTGAGGATAAGCTCCCTCTCCCTCATTTCATGGAGGCTCCTCCTCCTATGAAAGCACTCGCCATTTTTATGATCAGCTGGTTCCTAGTTACTGGTTGCTAGTTCGATTGAAGCAGATTAGGTAGCTTTGTTATGAGTGTGGCAAGTGTGGAATTGTTGATAGTTTGGTAAGAGGTTGTGGAGTGCCTTAACCTTGCATTAGAAGTTTGTGAGTGAGAGAGAGATATTATCCATTGGGGAGACCCATTCTTGAGAGTGAATGCTTGAAGGAACATCCCGACTAGACACTCTAAGAAGGCTTGCAACATCAAGGCTTGGTTGTAAGATTTGCTCTTGATTTATTTTAATACAATCAATAACGATTTCCTATATCTTGTGTATAATTTACTTGATAGCTTATGATTCCTTGACTTTATAAGTAAATAGATCATTGTTGTTCTCGGTTACGTGCTCTGTTGTTTTCGTGTGGTGTTTTAGGTCAATTACTCATTAAGGAGAAGGAAACGAAAGCTTCACCAAACACCGATTTGAGGTAGGCCTCCAATGATGACTATTTAAGGAAATCGATTGTATTTTTGTTTTGTTGTGACTAGACCCACTCTAGGTCTAGAGGGGTTGCCTCTGTCCGTAGAGGGAACACTTTCTTACTTCACAAGTTGGTGACTCCACTAAGGAGTCCTTTGTATGTTTTATTCTTTTTTACTTTTGATCTGTCTTTTGATTTAGTGTCTCTTGAACTTTGGGGTTGCACCTTTAGTTTCTTGGATTACCTAGGTCAATCTGGGAATTCCCATTACTATCTGGAAGGATAGCATGGTGTTTTTTCGAGTGTTTTCACTTGTCTTTTCCCATTTTTACACTCATCACTAAAGATAGTTGAACAGCTGTGACAACATCATCTCGTCCTCTTTAGTAAATCTGTGTATCACTGATTACCTGTTGTACAGTCTCAACTATTCCTAAAATCGGACCGTGACAGAAGATAGGTGTACCCCTGCGATGACATCACTCAGTTGTTGTCTCTACACTTGCAACGATTGGCTTGTCATCACACGTTGCTTGTTATAAGCTCGCGATGATTCCTGTGCAAGTTGTTTTTACAGCTTTACCTCCTGAAACCACCAGTCTTGCTTACCCCCTGCTGTTTTTTGTCTCTCATCAGCTTGCTTTGATTTCTTTGATTAAGGCTTGTTTCTCTTTGATTTCATTTAAATGAATCTTTTCTTTTTAGCCGTGTGACCTAGCTCTTTCAAGTTTTTCCAACCATTTGCCTGGGTTACTTGTCTATCCAAGGTTCATCCGCAACCGTCTTATTGATTTTCTTGAGGCATTTTGCTACTTGTTTTCTTACTGATTCATTTTTAGTGTTGATTATTGGATTCGATTTCTCCACTACCAAGCATAGATCACAATTGTTTGGATCGATCAGGTTGACACTTTCTTGTTTTTCTCTTTAAATTCAAAAAAAAAAAAATCAAGAAATTGCATTCATTTAGTATACGAAAGTGAAAGTACATTTGCATTACGAATTTTCATGTTTTAGAAATTTGAAAGCAAACTTTAAATCTTTCATTAGTAGTATCGATGCACTGTAGGATTGGTGTGTTGATGAATTGTGTTTCTTAGCGCTTGCATTAGCTTGTCTTGGTTTTGTGTTCACTTGGGAATGAACTCTCTACCTTTCTTTAAGTAGGTGTTCATCGAAACAATTGATGCTTTACTCATTCTAGTTTCATCCTAGGGATTTTCGATATACATATGGTAGGGCTTGAAAACCGAAACCTAATTCAAGATCAACTCTAAAATCAACTGAATGAACTTAACAATGCATTGGAACTTAACGCACATTATTTAGAGGTCTAGGCTAGAGATGTGCTCTAGCGTCGTTAAACCTAGTCACTATTTTTTTCACTTAAAGTTGGGTGATTCCTCCTTCTGTGACTCAATAGTTGCTAGTACGGACTCGTGCTCCCTGTACCATCGAGTATATATCGGGAGACCCCATCCTACATCCATAGGAAGTTGTGTCTGCTACCTTACGAACTGTAACACACCAAACACAGCATTCGGGAAGATTGACTGTCGTACGAAAAGTCCTTGGTCATTTCTCTTTCATTTGATCACCAAGGTGTGTATGCAATTTTATGGTTTGTCTGGTAAACCTTTTTCCTAGTTCTCAAGGGTAGTCACTTTAGTTCCCTAAAAGAAAAGGATCATCTGAGCACTTGTCCTTTCAAGCTCATTAAATATTTGAAGGTGACTAGAGTCATCTTTTGTCCTTTTCTCAAATCTTTAAAGATGAAAAGGTCAAGTTTTGTTCCTGTGTCATAAAATTATTCGACCACATTCACATTTTCCTTGTTAAATCTTGACTGCATTTCAGTTTGAATATCACTGTTTTCCCTACTCTTTTATCTTTCCCTAGGACTTTTGAGTTAAATCATCTTGGTGGAATCACTGATCCTGTCTCTCGTACCAAGTGACCAAGGCTCTACATCCTCTGTCGCTTCTGAGGTATCAACGGTTAATGATACCCTTCCTATTATTCCGAGTGTTCAACCGCTTAACTCTCGTGCCCCGGAAGAGGAGCTGTACAACATCAATTCAAACCTTATTTGGGAGCCTTTCGAAGAGGACTTCCCCATTTCTCCTCCTGGTGTTTTGGTATCGATGTCTTCTTTTGACATGGATGAGACGAACCCCATCTCTAGTGACAAAACCTTTATGGCAAGTGGCGAAATCCCTATACCTACGAAAACCTCGCCCTTCTGTGTTACCCCTCTCGATATCACACAGCCTTTATGCTACCATGATTTAGTAGATATCGTAGGTTCTCAGTCTTCTCTTACGAGTTCCATGTGGTCCCGTACTGTAGCTCTGACCTCAAAACCTTTTATATCTTGGATTCACAATGTGACTGTCACATCTGTCTTGACTATACCTATTGTTTGTGTGGCTTATTCAGCTCCCACTGTTAGTGCCATCACTGTCTCCTCGGTGGTCACCACTATTGCTGGACCTTCAATTGGTCCTACAAGTGGTGGTCCTTCGGCGTCAGCATCTGGAATTGTTAATCCCTCCAGTAGTGTTCCACCTTCTTTTGGTTCCATTCCAACAAGGTGGATGTATGACTAGTACATGAATTCTTTTCAAAATCCGACTTTGCAGAATCCATTTCATTATTATGATTCTCGAGGAGCTCATATCTATCACCCTAGATACATCCCATCTCAGCCTGTGGTTGAGGTTTTCGTTCCATTATTTGTTGCTTGGGGCCGAACTAGTTATCATGGTGGCCAAGCAAAGCCTTTGGCCTTTCAAGGTCCACCCTCTCAAGGTCAGCCATCTTATGGGCAGGCATACCAAGGGCAACCTTATCTAGGGAAACTTGTTGGCCCCTAAGGACAACCCTTACCGGGACAACCTTCGGCCTTCACCGATTCCTCTTTTACTAACTTCGGGCAGCCTTCTCATCAACCGGGTCAGCCTTACATCCAACAAGGCCAGCCTGGTGCCCAACAAGGTCACCCCTCTAGACAAGTAGGTCAGCCTCAAATCCAACAAGGTCAACCTACTATCCATCCTGGTAAAACCTCTATACTAGTAGGCCAACCTACTGTTCAGTCCACTCAACCCTCTAGTTAGGCAAGCTAGCCTTCAGTTCTATAAAGTCAACCCATTACCCAACAAGCTCAACCTTCTAGAAAAATGGGCCAACCTCACTCTCAACCAGGCCAACCTTCTAGCTAGATGGGTCAACCTCAGTTTCCTCAAGGACATCCGTCTGGTCCTGTTCAACCGGGCACTCAAACGCTCATTCTTTCTCAAGATCCACCTGGTCTCCAAAACCAACCTAGTCTCCAAAATCAAGTTAGCTTTCAAACCTAACATGTTTATGAAATGCAGCCTAGACCCCAGGCACAATTTAGAGTTTAGCCACCATATGGTTTTCAAAATTTTCAGCAGCCCCAAGGGCAGCCTCAAACTGCCCCATATCAAAATTATCAACAACTGCAGGTCAATCCTTATTAGAATTTTCAGTAGCTGTATGTTGCTCCTGTTGGTCAGGTTGGTAATCAATGGGTTATTGGTGGTTGAACCTAGGTCCACCATCCAATTATACTTATAACCCTTACGGACAAAACCCTTACAGGAAGAATCCATCCGGTAAAAATCAATGGAGGCAACAAGGAGCTAGATGGAACCCTAATGTCGTTTCTTATCCGCGACCTCAAATGTCCTTCAATCCTCAATTACCTTTCTTGGCGAATTTGGAACTGCCTGATGTGTCCAAGCTAACAAATGACCCCATTCTTCACAATCCATATTGGCCAGCAGTTCTGACTAAGATTCTCGGTGATTGTCCCAATTTCGACGGTAAATCTAGAGAAGATCCTCAAGCTTATGTCATGAACTATCACCTATGGTGTTCATCTAATTCATGGCTTGACGACTCTATCCAGCTCCGTCTATTCCAATGGACTCTCACTGACTCTACCGCGAAATGGTATATTGAGCTAGCTCATGGAATTTTTCAGGACTTTAACTTGCTTGCTATGGCATTTCTAACTCATTTTCAGTTACCGATTCGATATGAAATGGGCACACACCTCCTAACATCTTTGAAACAGGACACGACCACGCTTATCTCCAATCATATTCATGAATGAAGGAGGCGTCATCATCTGATTAAGTTCTGGATCCTTGATCAACATCTAACTGACTGGTTTACAACCTCGTTCATCAGTCCGATAGCCCAGGATATTGCTATGGGGGCATGTGTTACTGAAGAGCAAGCTATTACGTGTGCTCAGTATCTTGACTTGGTTTATTCCTAGTCCGGTACGATATATGATTGTTTGCTTGATGCTCTGCAACCCCGAACTTCCAAAGCTCTGTCAATGCCATCTATTGATGGTGTCATTGGTTCCGTTAGTTCATCCTCCCGAAAGTCTTCCACGAAACATGTGAAGCAAAAGCCCATTGCTCCAACTGAAAATGCTCCTCAGGTCACATCCAATGTTGGTAAAACTTCCGAATTTAATGCTATCCAGTCCACTGTGGCAAATAAAACTTCGAAAGGTAAGAAAAAGGGAAAAGGGAAGAATAAAGTTGATCAACCAAAGCAGGACCCTCCTAAGCCTCCAGTCGAGGGAGGTGCCAAGTGCAAACCTAAGTACCCTTGTCTCATTTGCGATGAGGATCACTATAATAAATATTGTCCTAGAAAGTTTGAGGTTATTCATTTGCTTAAGGGCACCCCTCGGACTCCTGATGTGCTCAAAGAACCTTTTCCCTCACAATAGACTCAAATGGTGGCTGATCAACCTCAATCTTCTTCCACTTTCGGCTCTCAAGTCTTTATGGTTGGAAAAATTCCCATCCATATCAGTACTCGGTCAAAGAATATCCTCCACCTACCAGGAAGGAAATTGAAATCCCTTCCAGTGTTCCTTCATCTACTACTAGTCCCCTCCATATCGAGCGGCCTAGTACCGAGGCAGTCATTTGACCTCCTCCCAAAGGAGTGCTCCGGAAGTCTTCCTACAACCTTAACGCTCGTGCTGCGTAGCACTATAGCATTGTTGAGGACCTAGCCCAAGCTCCTTCGGCTATGTCCATGTTGGAAGTCCTCCAGAGCTGTCCCTCCCAGAGGAAGTCTCTACTATCAGCCATTGGTGGCATTGACCTGACTGACTCGGATTTGATCACTTTTGATCTTGATAATCATGTACTGAGATTGCCTCATCGGATCACTTTCCTCATTCAAGTCATCATTAACTCTAATAATATTCATCACATTTTTATTGATGAGGGCGCCTCCACTTGCATCATGTTTGTTGCTTATTGGAAGGCTATTGGTTCTGTGACCTTGAGTCAGTCTCTGAATACCTTGGAAGCCTTCCATGGAAGAGATTCCCATCCTTTTGGTATCCTCCCACGATTACTTTGGAAGGGAAGACAGTTGAAGTTGAGGTCGAAGTTGTTGACACCAACTTAACTTATAATCTCCTCTTAGGTCGAAGTTGGACATATGCCATGCGAGCTGTAGCTTCATCCCTATTTCGTGTCCTTCGTTTTCCCCACCAAGTGAAAATTGTCACGGTTGACCAATTGTCCTTTTTCACTCCTTATTCTTCCAATGGCAATGTGCCTTTTGTGGAGCATACCTCTGTTGCACATGAGAGTGTGGGTGCAAGACTTTTAAAAGATCCTGCCCTTATGGGTTTTTTTTCGCTCCCACCTCCCAATGTCACTCCCATCAATATGATTTTTGTCCGTTCTAATCCTTGGGTCCTTCCTCCCATCAATCAGGTAGAATCTTAGGGTGATGTCATGCCATTGAGTCCTGCCAAGCTCAACTATGTCGAACTTGTTTTTGCATCAACTTCATCTTCTGAGCCTACGCCTTCAAGCAGCGCTCTTGATGCGTATGTATAATCCCCTTGGCTCAAAGATAGTACTTCTTCAGATCTATTACAGGAAATATTTCCTTCTAATGAAGCAATTATCGAGACCATGTCTTTTGAGGAGCCTCCTTGGTTTGATCATCACCATCGCTCCTCATTTCTCCCTAGCCATAGGGCCATGACTACTTACCTTGAGCAGTTTTCTTCTTGTCTCCCCTCGCAACCCCTTCAGACATCGATTCAAATCCATGAAGTTTTCTTTGAAGGCAATATGGGGAACATTACACAAACGATGCCTATCGACATCTTTGTCAAACCAAGGATTGTTGAGAATATTCACATTGGAGTAACCTATACTCTAGAGGAGATTCAACTTTATGCTGACCTTTTCAGAGAATTTCCTGATGTTTTTGCTTGGTCATATGAAGAGATGCCTGGATTTGATCCTAGTATCGTGTTGCATGAGATTCCTATGTATCCATTTGCCAAATCTGTTTGACAATGTTTACACCCCGTGCACCCCCGAAAGGCTACAACTATTAAAGCAGAAGTTGAAAAACTTCTCAAATCTAGGTTTATTTACCCTATCCCGCTCACTGATTGGGTCTCTAATATTGTCCCTATCACCAAGAAGCAGGGAACTATTATGGTTTGTGTTGACTACCATGAAATTAATCGCGCTTATCCCAAAGATAATTATCCTATGCCTTTCATTGACCAGCTCATTGACGATTGTGCTGGAAGTGAGATTTATTCGTTTATGGATGGTTTTTCTGGTTACAACCAGATCAATATATCGCCTGCAGATCAACACAAAACCACCTTTATCTGTCCGTAGGGTACCCTTTCCTATAAGAAGCTCCCTTTCGGTCTCAAAAATGTTGGTGCTACCTTCCAACGTGCAATGTCCTATGCATTCCATGACATTTATCACATTGTGCAGCCTTACCTGGATGACCTTCCGGCTCATTCAGCAAAGCACCATGACCATCCAAATCATCTCCGTGAATTTTTTCTTCGCTGTCGAAACTACCATATTCATCTTAATCCACAAAAATGTGTCTTTTGCATTGAATCTGCCAGACTTCTTGGGTCTGTCGTCTCTAGGGAGGGCATCTGTCTGGATCCCCTCAAAGTCGAAGCCATTCTGAATCTCCCTCCTCCTGCTTATTTGCAGTAGTTGCAGAGTTTGCAGGGTAAAGCAAATTTTTTACATCATTTTATTCCGAACTATGCTGAAATTGCTAAAGGCTATATGCAGTTATTAAAGTGTGACACTTCCTTTCTTTGGGATGCCGCTGCACAGGAGTCATTCAAGCAATTCAAGGTTCTCCTTGTCTCTGCTCCTTTATTGCATCCGCTTGATTATCACCGCAACTATACTCTTTATTTGGCTGCCGCCGATAGCACAATCAGCATGGTCCTGGTACAAGACGGTGATGTTGGTACTGAGCATGTTGTCTATTATCTCAGTCACAATTTACTCGACACGAAAACTCAATATGCTTATGTTGAGAAGCTCACTTTGGCAGTTGTTCATGCTGTCCAATGATTCTGTCACTAAATTTTGTTGCGCACAACTATGGTGATTTATGATTGTAACCTGATGATGTACATCTTGTCGTGTCAGTTGCTAGCGGGCAAATACTCAAAATGGATTGTTATCCTTCAAGATTTTGACTTGGAGTTTACTACAGCCAAGTCTAAGAAATCCCTTGTCTTCGCTGAATTGTTGTGCTCGTTACCATCTACTACCGCACCCTCTCGTTTAGACGATCACATTCCAGATGATACTCTTTTCTTGATCAGCACCCTCGATCCCTAGTACAGGGATATTATTGTCTACCTCCAAACATCCTCTTTTCGTCTTGATTTGTCCAAGGATGCTTGGCGACATATTTGCCATCATCGCATTGTCGAGGACACCCTTTACTGTCTCAGCGTTGATTCTGTTCTCTGCTATTGTTTAACGTTCGAGGAAGCTGAACAAGTCTTGAATGACTGCCACTTTGGCACTTGTGGTGGTCTTGTGTCCAATTATGCTACTGCACAAAGATCCTCCGTGCTAGTTATTTTTGGCCCTCTATTTTTAAGGATTACATTCTTGTTGTCCGTTCTTGTGATGCGTGCCAAATCTACCAATGGAAGATGTGTGCACCTCCCTCTCCTTTACACCCTGTCATTACCATCGACCCTTTTGCCAAATGGGGCATAGATTATATGACTTGTAACCTTTGCTCGGCCTGGGGGCATGGGTACATCATTGTTGCCATTGATTATTTTACAAAATGGGCTGAGGCGATGCCTACATTATCTAATGATGGTAAGACAGCAACTCAATTTTTATTCAATCATGTAATTTCTCGATTCAGAGTCCCTCAGGCTATTGTCACTGATCATGGTTCTCATTTTTGTGGTCATATGATGACTGAGTTAACAACCCAGCTAGGCTTGCGTCATGATATTTCGATCCTATGTTATCCTTGGGCCAATGGCCAAGTAGAAGCTATTAACAAGGTATTGGTCACAATGCTTTAGTGTACCAATGGCATGCACAAGTCTAACTAGCATTTGATGTTATTTTCTGCCTTATGAGCCTACCATACTTCTGTGAAGGATGCCACCAGATTCACTACGTTTCAGCTTGTTTACGGTTAGGACGCCACCCTTCTGATTGAATGCGAGATCCCTTCTCTTAAATTAGCTGTCGAATTTCTCCCGAACACTACTCCGATAGAAGAACGCCTTCTTTACTTAGAGCGGTTAGACAAGACCTGTTGACTAGCCTCTTTAGTCATTGAAGCACAAAAGAAGAGAGTGAAAACTATTACCCCTCGTTCTTTCATTGAGGGAGACTTAGTCCTGCTCTACAATCAAGAAAATGATAAGCTGGGGGTAGGAAAATTCGAGCCTATGTGGCATGGGCCTTATATTTTGAAATGCGTTTTGCAAAAAGGGGCCTTTGAGCTGATTGATTATGAAGGGAATCCTCTAGATAAGCCTCGGAATGGGCTTTATCTTAAAAAATATTATGCATGAACTTCATTTATCTGCTGTGTACATATTTTTGTTTTCAGTGTGTGTGCATGTGTGGCTTGCTATGTAGGCGTTATTGCTGCTTATTGTGTCTTTTTGCTTCTTGTACAGATGTCTCATGCACCTTACATAGGTTTCACTGATGGTGCTTGCCATAGTACCTGGAATCTTTCCTCTGCGGCATAGGTGATCTACGATCCTCACGGTGAGTTAGTAGACCTTCAAGGTATTTGTCTAGGTTGTACCACAGACAATGTCGCTGAATATAGTGTTGTCATTGAATTATTGACCAAGGTTGTTAACCTTGATATTCGTGCATTGGTTGTGAATTTGGATTCTCAACTTGTTGTTATCCAACTTAACATGAATTATTCCATAAAAAATCCTCAAATTATAAGGTTGTATTTGCGTGTTAGATTATTGGAAAGAAAATTTTATTTTATCACATATCAACACATTCCAAGAAAATTAAACACATTAACTGATGCATTGGCAAATCATGTATTAGACAGACATTTATGCAATTTATAATCAAATATTGTATGCAAGAATTTAGACACAGTAATAAACCATATTATATATATTATATATATATATATATATATATTATATATATTATATATTATATATATATATATATATATATATATATATATATATATTATATATATATATATATATATATATATATATCATGTGGTGCACCGAGGCACTCAAAAATAATGTGTATGTCAAAAAATAGAGTGTGTTCATGATCCATACGAGACACATGTCTCTCAAAAATAGCAGAAAAATAAACCTAGGCATCTACCGTGGTGGCATCTGCTCCTTATATCAGACCACTGCTCGCACTACTCGTCTAAGGAGTCTATGGATCCTAGGCTTTACGCCAACAGTATGTCTCTGGTACTCTCACCGAACCTCCTCAACCCCCATGTAATCCAGGATCCCCTTGGTCACGCCCTCGAGGTTCTAGGCAATCTCCTCTTCTACATCATCGCCTGGGCGTGGCAGAGCCAACTCTCTGTTGTCCTCCCTCCATGCTCTAGGAGCGAGACCCACAGGCCTCTTAGGTCCCACATCTACAAATAAAATGAACATAATGATTAAGACATATACATGCAAAAGTCCAAAAAACATTGTAAGAAACAAAACACATAAACAATATGATGGTTAACCATGTGTGTTACCTCTCTTGTCCCACTACTCGCCAGGTGGGAGAAACATATCAGGGTCCCCTTGGAATTCTGTGCCCACATAGGGCCAATCCTCAACGATAACTTTCTACCAATCCAACCACTCCTATAAGAGTGCTCCCCATGAGACTGGTCGTCCGCCACCTCCTCATGGTATCACATCTGCCCATCTGGTGATGCGAGTCTCTTTCGGTCCTGTCACGTACAGGTCCATGTCCTGCAGCTGAACTGATGGTACCCACTCTAGCATGAGCAGTATCAGGAGGGACCCACATCCAAACTGTTTGGTCTCTCCGTGCCAGCATTTAGTTAGATGTCTCTTCATGTTCAGAGACACTGCCTCAACCCAGTCTTACATGGTCGGGTTAAGGCAATCTAGAGCCAACCGCAGTTGGGTCTTAGTTGCCTCTTGTTGTGCCTAGGAGCCTGCTTCTTTAGTAATCGTGAACAATATGATGTGAAGTGTCAAATCCTCCACCGTTGGGATCCATAGTTTCCCATTGGTGGCCAAATTGTCTGCTCCCAGGCACACTCATGCAATCAGCATATCAAAGGTCTCTCCAGCAACCTGCATGCCCTCCATGCGAGTTTTCTCGCCTCAACAAGATAAGCATGTCAGGAAATATATGTCAGTCACATTGAACTCAATATCCTGACCTCGGATAACAAACTTGCCCTCCGTCAGATTCCACGAGAGGATCAAGAACTCAAGCAAGCCTAGCTATGCCCGAAGGAGGGGTGTAAGGAAAAATTTCAGTAGCCCGTAGTTTCGCAGGGCTCTTCTACATTGAGGATCATTGAATTCTCTTTCATCATGAATATCATGAGTTTGCTCTTGCCACACGAACACCATTCTCACACCCTGCACAAACCAATAACATCAATTATAATTGTTTTGACCATTCAAAATGCTGCCAAAATGAAAAAATCATATTTTGCAATGCCATTGCATTTGTTTTTAAAATAGTAGTGACGGCTTGATTTCTTAGTTTATTTTTTGTCAGGTTGTCACAGAAGTACACTTGTTTCCCATGACGACTCTGATTGTGGCGTGTGGTAAATCCTCGATTGTTGCTAACCCGTGAGGGACTTCTGCGATGACCAAGGCGCTGTTGTGAAACAAAAATTCACCCAAAACCACCTAAAATGCATGAAATTCGACTTCAAAACAATCAAAATGCAGAGAATGGCTTGATGTACTTACTTGGTGAAAGTCTCACGTGAAATGGTCGACAGCAGGTACCGGAATTGAGCTCAAAAAATCGCACGGGTATGTAGTTAAAAAATTACCAAAGGGTAAAAACTCAAAGAAAAATGTGAAAATGATTTACAATAAGCCTTTATATAGCTATTTTTAACAAATTTTATGGTTTTAAACTATATGGCTTGGGGTTTTACAACATGTTTTGGGGTTTTAACTATGGTTTTATGGTTTTTGACCCAATTTTTCAAATTTATAGTGCATTTTTGTTGAATGGATCTTATACTTTGGTTTTTCTGTGTAGAAACAAGGATAGTGGATACGTTTAATAATTGATACATGCTTGGTCCATATTGTGAAATTTTCAACAAGTCTTCTTTAAGCCCTTTTCCGACTTATAAAAGATGAAAATATTGACGAGTTTTCCTTTTTGACTCGTTCAATCGAATAAAAAGGCGGTCCACTTTTAGCTCTTTTCCGACCGTATAAATATGAAACGATGGTCGGGCTTTTGTCGTTTCAAGCTCGATTTTAGTTATGAAACGTCGTGCCTCCGATCACTTTTTTACTTTTTCGGATTAGGAACACTAATTACAAAAAGTACTCCTTGATCGTAATGGTCAAGTGGTTCTCTCGAGTATTGTTTTCTACTTTTCGGGCTTGAGGGACACAAATTTACGAAAAAGGACCCCCCCTAGAGTTTTCTTTTCCATGTCTCTTTCAAACTCTCTAAACATGAAAAAGACTCTGAGTTTTACCTATGTTAGACTCGTTAAATCCTGATGACATTGGACTCATAGCCATGACAGGACTCGAGCTTCTCCTCCCTAGGGCTCGTTAAACTATTACTAGGTTGGATTCATCCAAAGGTTGAACTTATATCACAAGCATATGCTATCCCCTTCAAACTTGTTTTTCAAAAGTAATTGGGGTACTCGCCAGCAATGGCAGGGGAAAATTTGGAATTCATTATTGGTTACCTACAAGAGCTAGTCACTCTTGAACATCAACACTCTTGCTTCTCATCAAGTTGGGATATCCTCACATCATCATTGGCCTTCCGGGGTTTGAGGTTGTCATTTTGCCTCATTCCATCTGATCCGTGTTGTCTCCACTAAACTTCTGATCCTTTAGTCCCAAAATGCTACAGCACTCCGTAATCATGTCGCTGATATGTTCAAGAGTATAATCTTTCTGTAGTTTGCACCCTTACCTCCTCCTCTGATTCTCTATTTCACCATCTACCACTTGTTCCTTGTCTTGTGTCGTTGATAGGGGAAACATTACAGCCCTCCTGTGATGGATCGCCTCCTGTGGACACTAGCTTATTATACAGGAGATTGATCTAGAGATCCCTTTTGATACCTTGGAGCTTGCATGCCTCAATAGCAAGTTCTTCGCACTTGATGATGGACTTTCATTATTGGTAGGTGATTCTACAAGTGTTCGACTTTAGATCTCTTTTCACACTTAGTGGATTGTACTGACAGTACCTTGAGAAGCAATGGCATTATTGGTGGTCTCTCTTGCGCTTGTTAATGGTTTTCATCATTGATTGGTAATCAAGCGATTTTCTATCATGCTCGACTTCGACACATCTGTTCGCATGCTAGAATTTGTACTATGATCAGTTGTGTTTCAAGACCCTGGACTAAGATTACATATGTTCGAGCTGCGTGGATTGGTTTGCGATTACATGCATGACTCTTTGATTGGATGGCTGTGACCATACCTGAGTCTTTATGGGTGGTTGCGACCATACCTTTATTTTTATATATGGTCTTACTAACTGGGTGGCTGCGTCCATACCATAGACTAAACTTCACATGTCTTTTGGATGGTTGTGTCCATGCCTAGACTATGTGTATTTCACTATCAGAGATATCAGTTGTACTTGCACCTACAGGTTCTTCGTGGTGGTGTTCCAGTTTGGTTATGATTTCATAAAGCATTTCACCCCTCCCACTCCCTCGAGCTTCATGCTTTAGGGGGCATCTATTACATAGTAATTTGTCACTGACCCCATCATAGTCCCTCCGCTGTGTCATACATCAGATAAACATGTCCATATCTTCCTACTGATGTGAGAAGATTAAGAAAGTGCTCTCTAATGCTGAATATTGACCCTCTTTGCCTAAGTTTCTACATCATCGCAAGTAAACCCTTAAAAAGTGTGATGGTTCCTTGTCATGAACTATATCATTGTGACATCATCGCAGGTGTACACCTATTTCCTGCGACAGTCAAATTTTAGGGCTCGACGCAAGTCTTCCAGATTCTTATTGCGACGATTGGTCTAAACGCATTTATCCCTTACGATGTCATCACTAAGCCCTAGTTCATGACCTGAGACTATCCAGATTAAGTGAATTAGTTCAAACAGTCATCCTTCTGGTTGTTAGGTCAAATTGGCTCACCTTTTCTCCTGTGGGACGGTAGTTCCACCTTTTGTGAAATCTCCCTTGAGGATAAGCTCCCTATCCCTCATTTCATGGAGTCTCCACCTCCTATAAAAGCACTCACCATTTCTATGATCAGATGGTTCCTAGTTACTGGTTGCTAGTTGGATTGAAGAAAATTACATAGCTTTGGTGTGAGTTTGACAAGTGTGGAATTGCTGATAATTTTGTAAGAGGTTGTGGAGTGCCTTAACCTTGCATTATAATTTTGTGAGTGAGAGAGAGATATTATCCATTGGGGAGACCCATTCTTGAGAGTGAATTCTTGAAGGAACATACCGACTGGACCATCTAAGAAGGCTTGCGACGTCAAGGCTTAGTTGTAAGCTTTGCTCTTGATTTATGTTAATACAATCAATAATGATTTCCTATATCTTGTGTATAATTTACTTGATAGCTTATGATTCCTTGACTTTATAAGTAAATAGATCATTGTTGTTCTCGGTTACGTGCTCTGTTGTTTTCTTATGGTGTTTCAGGTCAATTACTCATTAAGGAGAAGGAAACGGAAGCTAGAGCAGCGCAACGGAAGCTTCACCAAACACTGATTTGACGTAGGCCTCCAATGATGACTATTTAAGGAAATTGATTGTTGTTTTGTTTTGTTGTGACTAGACCCACTCTAGGGCTAGAGGGGTTGCCTCTGCCTGCAGAGGGAACACTTTCCTACTTCACAGTTTCGCACCACTTTTGAGTGTGTTGAGATAGAAATTAATCAGATTTATCTCATTTGAATGGTTTGCAATGTATTCCTTTAATATCTCCTTGGATATCATTTGTTTGTAGCCCTTTATTTCCTTGACCATATTTTTGATGTTAAATTCAGAAGCCTGAGTGAGAACAACACTTGTAGAGTTGTGGCAATTGGGTTGGTTCTTGCATTTGCAATCAATGGAGTCTCAGTAGTCATTGTGAGCTTTGGGACACTAAGTAATTTGAGTTTCTTATGAGATTATTTTACCACCCATCCTTTTGTCTAATTAAGGTAAATGCTTTTGGAATTGTGACTACTTCAAACTTTGATGGGTGAACTTTTCTACGTTGAGTTGGCTTAAAAGGAAATGGTGTCTTGTGATAGATGGCCTAGGGGATTCAATAGATGTTTTAGGATTTGATCCCTACAAACGTAGGCTCTGAATCTCTGGCTTCCTCCTTTTCTTTTCCTTTTCCGCTTGCTAGATATTACTTCAGGGCTTCTTCTAATCTATACACTTCAATTGTTGCCTTAACTGCTTCGATTTCTACTTTGATTCTAGTCTCCTTACACGTTATAGCTTCCTTTTCTTTGCTTCTTTCTTTGTATTTTCCTTTTCCAATTCCTCTTATCTTTTCCACGTTTGTCATTGCTATGAATTCTGGATCCTATATCATCTAGTGATGTGGCCCTTTTATAGATCTCTTCTCCTTGTCAAACAAGAGGGCCACTTGTACTTGTAGGAAACCTACTACATTTAGAGGGTCATCTCCTCTGAATATTTTTTCAGAAGCAACATGAGCTTTGACTTTTGTAATTGTATCCCTCACATCTTTATCCTCCTATCTATCATGGAAATATTTTGCTTTTGTAATCTATCTATTTCTTGTATAACGTCATCAAGATCTTGTCGTAGTAGTACTGTAGTTCAATTTCATGATGAATAGTTTGTAGCCTTTTTCCTCCTTTTCCCATTTTAGCATGCTTGCCAAAAAATGAGCACAAGAAAACAAGGTATCGAGTACAACCGATCATGCACCCATCTTCCAAATACAACAATGATAAAGGTGTTGAGAAACGCCAATCATGCACCTTTAATTTAAACTTTTTACCCTGACTTTGAATCAAACTCAACTTGTCAACTCTTCAAATATTTTAACTCACTCATTAAACTCTGACTTACTAGGACACTCATCAACTATTACTAACCAGGATCACTCATTAACCCACTCTTAAAAAATATCTCAACATAGAAGCTTTACCTTAAATCATGTTCTACCCATTACATTAATGACTTTACAAACCTTTTTTTGCATAAATACCATTCCATTACTATTCAACTCACACTCACTAACTTTTATAACAATAAAAATTATATGGTGATTTTATATGATTTTTACTAATCCCATTACTTTGATCTTATGACCAATGTCTCCACCCATAAAATGTCTCCACTTTTAGGTGAGATGCTATAAAAGCTCATTATAACCATAGCCACCAAATATGATCATAAATTATACCTTTGTTTAGAGAGTGTTGCCACGTTAATTCTTTATTGAATTAATATTATTATGACCTTTCTCTTCTCAACTTTCTCCGAACCTTCAGAATTGAGTAGAAGAGCACCTTTTTCTTCTCAATTTTCCCCAAACCTTCAGAATTGAGTAGCAAAGCATCAAACATCAAGGAGAAATCTAATGTTGCAGACCCAAATACTTCATTTTTGCTGCAGTAGCTGCCAGCACTGTAGCTGGGACTCGCTTGCATTTGTGAGTTTAGAGTGTAATTTTCATGGGTCAATGCAGTGGATATAACTGCATTCTCTACATTTTGATGCACCTGCAGTTGAGATGGTAGTTGGCATGAATGATAGGCCGATAACCCCATGG
Organism: Pinus taeda; assembly: GCA_000404065.3. Lineage (NCBI taxonomy): Eukaryota > Viridiplantae > Streptophyta > Pinopsida > Pinales > Pinaceae > Pinus > Pinus taeda. Next base: position 46,348 of record APFE031617731.1, on the reverse strand, counting down.
CCATAGAAGAAATTTCCGCTGTGAAATCCCATGACTGCTCGGGAGGAGGCCAAGGTGTAACCAAGTCATCAAGTTCCAAGATGAATTCCCCCCAATTCTAATTTGTTATTAAAGTGAGTTCCTTAACCAGTTAAGAAATCCTTTGTGACTATGGTTGTGTAAGGGAAGAGCATAAACCTGTACAACAAAGTAACCTCACTTCTCGGACAACATGGCTAATCTTTACCAGAAATCTTCTTCTGCCAGGGGGTTTCAAATCTCAAACAATACTTACATAGCAACAATCTGCTTTGAGCTTAGGTAAATCTAAGCCTTCAAGGAGAAGACGAATGAGTCTTCATTTCCCAATGCCCACTCTACATACATCTACTATGCCTGTGGATATTTTTTCCCCTCTGCAAATTTCGAAAGGTATCAAAATTGTTTCTAAGCATTAGTGTCATATGTGAAGTTTAAGTGAGGTCTAAATAGACATGCATTTTAGAAAAAACTAAAAATATAAAAAACTACTCAGACATATGTTTTATTTATATATGTAAAAACCACTGAAAACCATGAGAAATTCAGACAAAAACTTCATAAGCATTTGCTACATTTACAGAGTTACATTTATGGACAGTAGCCATCAGCCAACCTATGTTATCCTCATATAAAACAATATAGCACTAAAACCTCATTCCCAATTCTGGTGATCAAAGAGTTGATTATTTCATAATTTAACTTCATAAGAATTTGCTACATTTTCAGAGTTACATTTACGGACAGTAGCCATTAGCCAACCTATGTTATCCTCCTATGTTTGTGATTTAGTTAAACGATGGGAAGGCAAGCTATTTTCAATTGGGAGTCAACCTGAAGATGAAGATGCATTTGTTTATGTCCACTCGAGTGAAATATTTCTGATTCTACAATTTACAATCAAGTAAAGATGGTCCATGTAAATAAAAAACGTGATAAACATACAAATAATTGAACTTCAACCTGATTCTAGTTATGGTCCATGTAAATAAAAAACATGAAAAACATAGAAATTTTGCAATTTCGGTCTTATTCTGGTTATGACTGTCAATATATTTTACCCAAGGTATTTTCTATTTTTGAAAGACATTTTGTTTACACATTTTCAACTTCAATGATTCTTTATATGTCACAATGTTTTTCGAATTTATGCCTTACGACATTTCCTTTGCAACATCTGGTGCAATTGCTAGTTATGTCTATGATAACAATTTAAACTTGATATTTTTAACTTTATCATCGTCATTTAGAAGTCAAATATGAAACATTGTCTTTGCAATGTTTATTATGTATTGGTTTTAAATTATTATTGTTATTTTTAAATTTTAGAAGGTTTTTTAATTGGCCATTAGGGCTGTTATATGTTTTTAATTAAATATTAGTATATGCATATTTACATGTATAATGTTTTAAAACAAAAATAGTTAGCTCGAATACATAATACACTTCTCTATGCCAAATGCACAAAATGTTAAAAATGACTTGCTTAGAGGGTTTCACCCTCTTAGTTATTCTGCTAACAACCCTACCCAATATCCTAATACCAAAAATAAGATTTCTGAGATCAAACCTTTAATTTCCAACTTGACACATATTTTACTTCAACATAGCACATTTATTGTAGCATTCTACTAGGAGATATGTTCAAACATTGTGTAATCTAGTGAAGAAGGGTCAAGGGTAGGGATTTTAGGTATTATATCATATCCAATTGTGATGGTCTGATACATTTGTGTCGCCATAATATTCTTAATTCTCTCACTTCATTGGTGTAGTGGTTGTAGTAAATTGTTTCATAAGGATACCATGAGGATACCTTACACATTAATACACTAGTAAGTTAATTTTCGTTATTATATTATTGTAGTCATATTATCTTGTTTCTAAGGGTTCCTTGGCATTTAGGTGGAATATGAGGGTCATTAAGCAGTTTTGTGCACCACAAATGGAACTTGGGGCTTCATTATGATTATTGAAATAAAAATTCTTTGTTCCCTATGTGAATCGTTTGAGGCTCAACAATTGTGGAGGACTCCTTCAACCATGACAAAAGACCTTTATAAATGGTTTTTGGCCTCTAATTATAGTTATGGATTTCACTAGTAGTATTTGCATGATAGGAATGTGTCTAGGGTATTTACCTTAGTGAAGAAAATAAATCTAAGGCTTTAATCCCTAAATGAACCTCCCTAGGTTTAAGCACTATAAACAATTTGAAGCACCACATGAATTTTGGCTAAGGAATTTTTGGCATACGGGTGGGATATGGCTACCGTTAGTAGGTTTTCATGTCACAAATGGGTCTTGGGACTTTAACCATGTTCAAGGTAGGAAATACATTACTTAGGCTTTATATGCATTTCTCTTTTTTTTTTGCCCAAGGAAATTCACAACCTTCCATTATAAAAAGAAAATTATATTTTGAAGATGCATAATGTGCATTCAAAAAATAGAGCATGTTGGAGTGATAGTCACCCATGAAGATATCAGACACTGTCATAGTACCAATAACCATTGAGCCAATGACCATCAAAAAATAAAGAGTGCATATAACCAGCGTATTACATACATATCATCAAATACAACAACAACATCATAAATAAAAACATGTACTTCCTGTGGCGGGGATCTTTTATCATGCTCAAGTGTTATGGAAAAATCCTCAAACTAGCACACAAGGCCTTAGTGGGTGATGCTTATCCTTTGATTATGAATACGAGCACCACTAGTTAATTATGCATATCAAATCTCAAGGCCTACATCATTGGTTAGGAAAACAAAATAAGGGCTTTTGTTGTAGTAGTTGTAGTAAATTGTTTCATAAGTATACTGTGAGGATACCTTACACATTAATACACTAATAAGTCAATTTTAGGTATTATAGTATTGTAGTCATATTATCTTGTTTCTAGGGGTTCCTTGGCATTTAGGTGGAATATAAGAATCATTAAGCCATTTTGTGCACCACAAATGGATCTTGGGGCTTCATTATGATTATTGAAATAAAAGTTCTTTGTGCCCTATGTGAATCCTTTGGGGCTCAACAATTGTGGAGGACTCCTTCAACCATTACAGAAGACCTTTATAAATGATTTTTGGCCTCTAATTATAGTTATGGATTTCATTAGTAGTATTTGCATGATAGGAATGTGTCTATGGTATTTACCTTAGTCAAGAAAATAAATATAAGGCCTTAGTCCCTAAATGAACATCCCTAGGTTTAAGCACTATAAACAATAATTTGAAGCACCACTCGAATTTTAGCTAAGGAATTTTTGGCCTATGGGTGGGATATGGCTACCGTTAGTAGGTGTTTCATGTCACAAATGGGTCTTAGGACTTTAACCATGTTCAAGGTAGGAAATACATTACTTAGGCTCTATACACACTTCTTTTTTTTTCCCAAGGAAATTCACAACTTTCTATTATAAAAAGAAAATTAGATTTTGCAGATGCATAATGTGCATTCAAAAAATAGAGCATGCTGGAGTGATAGTTACCCATGAAGATATCAGAGATTGTCATAGTATCAATAACCATTGAGCCGATGACCATCAAAAAATAAAGAGTGCATATAACCAGCGTATTACATACATATCATCAAATACAACAACAACATCATAAATAAAAACATGTACTTCCTATGGCAGGGATCTTTATGATGCTCAAGTGTTATGGATAAATCCTCAAACTAGCACACAAGGCCTTAGTGGGTGATGCTTATCCTTTGATTATGAATACGAGCACCATTAGTTAATTATGCATATAAAATCTCAAGGCCTACATCATTGGTTAGGAAAGAAAATAAGGGCTTTTGTTGTAGTCATTGTAGTAAATTGTTTCATAAGTATATCGTGAGGATAACTTACACATTAATACACCAGTAAGATTATTTTCGTTATTATAGTATTGTAGTCATATTATCTTGTTTCTAAGGGTTCCTTGGAATTTAGGTGGAATATGAGGGTCATTAAGCAATTTTGTGCACCACAAATGGACCTTGGGGATTCATTATGATTATTGAAATAAAAATTCTTTGTGCCCTATGTGAATCCTTTGGGGTTCAACGATTGTGGAGGAATCCTTCAACCATGACAAAAGACCTTTATGAATGATTTGTGGCCTCTAATTATAGTTATGGACTTCATTAGTAGTATTTGCATGATAGGAATGTCTCTAGGGTATTTCCCTTATTCAGGAAAATAAATCTAAGGCCTTAGTCCCTAAATGAAGCTCCCTAGGTTTAAGCACTACGAACAATAATTTGAAGCACCACACAATTTTTGGCTAAGGAAATTTTGGCCTATGGGTGGGATATGGCTACCATTAGTAGGTTTTGCATGTCACAAATGGGTCTTGGGAATTTAACCATGTTCAAGGTAGGAAATAAGTTACTTAGGCTCTATGTGCACTTCTCTTTTTTATCGCAAAGGAAATTCACAATTTTCTATTATAAAAAGAAAATTATATTTTGCAGATGCATAATGTGCATTCAAAAAATAGAGCATGTCGGAGTGATAGTCACCCATCAAGATATGAGAGACTATCATAGTACCAATAACCATTGAGCTGATGACCATCAAAAAATAAAGAGTCCATATAACCAGCGTATTACATACATATCCTAAAATACAACAACAACATCATAACTAAAACCATGTAGTTCTTGTGACAAGGACCTTTATATGCACTTATCATGCTCAAGTGTTATGGATAAATCCTCAAACTAGCACACAATGCCTTAGTGGGAGATGCTTATCCTTTTATTATGAATACGAGCATGATCTAGGGGGTTCCAGAGACACACAGGAAAAAAGGGCTTACGAAAGCTTGAAAATCAAAGTGATCAAAATGATTTAAAACCATGACCAGAGTGTAGATCTCATTGTCCCGATCACGATGGTGCAAATGGTTCATCAATCCAACTCTGAATGAGGAAGAGTGCGCCAGTCAAAGTTTTGGTCAAACTTGGGTTGTGGGCCAGGTTTAAGTGTCCTATAATTTGACTGACCCTGGGGCATGAAACCTAGCTCCCGAAAGTGGTCGAAATTGTGGCCTCGTTAAAATGCCCAATATCCCTTATTTTCTAAAGATTTGAAAACCTCCCCTATTTTAATAAAAAAAATAAAAATATATATATTTTTGGGGTGGCAGACCACCAACCCCGCTACCCCTACAACAAACATAACAAATTAATTTAAAATTAGCCAACGAGCCATGACCCCCATTGGCCCCCAACCCTCCAACCCAACCTTAAATAAAATTTTAAATTTAATGGCTCGGTGACCATTACCCCACTGAACCCTCCAAACAAACCACTTTCCAACTAAAGCAAAACCCAAACGTTGCTAGAAAATTTGGTAAGGGTGTTCGTAGGGGTCAAACCCGCTCAACCCACATGGTTGGCCCCCAAGCGAGCGGCCCCATGATACGTACCAACATACCAACCACGGTACACCAAATCAAATGCGCTCCAAAACATGTTTAATGTGGCAACCTTAATTCGACCACCATCCCGTTTGTCACAAGGGAGTTAAGGGGTAGGCCACCCAATGTGGACCCAACCCCCTTAAAAATATGTGTGTGGTTTTTTAAAACAAAACAATGTATTAAAATGAGAGGGGTGGGGTTTGACCACCTCACCCTCCTCCACTAATTTCACCTTATACCAATCTGCCCAAACAAACATTATTCTAATGTCCGCCTGGGAAAAATTATATAAACCAGTCATTTTTCAGTGCGCACGGGCATGGAGGAACCAAGAGTGGGCATGGAAATCGAGACGTAATAATTTTTTTAATTAATTTTTAATGCAGGTGGAACCATGATTGAGCAAAATTTCCAGGAGGGTGAAATTTTTCCAGTGTCCAAATTGGACAAATTTTATGTCAATCTCACACCTCTTCGTAACACGAACTCGATGGCACAGTCAGTTTCATGATCTGAGCAGCAGATTTGCAGATGACCCGGAGGAGGGAATCTTTGACGAAGTTATGGGGAATCTAAAAGATTCCTTGAGCCCCAGATTTTCACTTTCTCAAAATTCATAAATTTGATAGTCGATTTTGCACTATTCGATGCCACAAATCTGATGGTGAGTTTAGATTTTCCATTTTCTCATTCAATTTTTCAGCCGCTTTTCTAAGTGGAGTGCAGGTTTCAGCAATCATAGTATTCATTTCCATGCGATTTGACACCATGAGATTGATGGTAAAGCTAGCTTCACCATCTTGACATCCTTTTCTTCAGAATTCCCCTGGATGTGAGGTATATGCAGTGTGTTCATGTACTTCTTTTGCTATGCATTGTGCTGCGCATATCCCTATTTTATGTTTGATGTGGGATCCTATTTCTTACTTGTCTCATGATTCCTGCTTGATGTGACGCGTAATCATTTGTGGGATGTACTTGTTGTCATGATTCGTCATGTTTTGTTTAAGATACCTTTATCGCTATGTTGATGGGATACTCATGTTGCCGTCATGTATGTTTGCATTGAGATCCCTTTTACGCCATGCTGGCGGGATGCTCATCATGCATGCGCTTATGTCATACTAATAGGAGTCCTTTTGACTGAGAGTTCCTATAGCAGAACATCTCTTGGAGACACTCTTGCATGAGGGAATTTTCCTTGTATGATAGCAACATCACCTCTTATGTACATCATCATGATTGACAACACTTAATGTAGTGGCCTACACCATCTTGACATCGGGGCCCAGAGACGTAGTCCCTCCTAAATGAACTCCGGTATCAACGGCTTATGTTTTCATCTGTTGATGAATGTCATGTTCCTCTTCTTTACAACATGCATACGTATTCATTTATGTTCTTCTAAAAATGCAATTTAACACATCACAAAAGTAAAAGGTCTTGGAAGGGTCCTTTGTCACACCCAGACCCAGATGAAGTGGTATCAGAGTGATCTTTGCATGGATGTGAATTGTAGCATGAACAATGGAACTTGCGGCAATAGAGAATGAAAAATCGATGTACGAGGCCATGCTCAAAATTTCCAAAAGAGTGGAAATAATGTATGAAATTCTACAAAAAGAGATAGAGGAAAAGGAGCAATTGCAGCTTCAGCTGTGAGCCACGGAAGAGGCCCTAGAAGAACTGAAGCACAAAAACCAAAGTCTTCAAACAGAGAACGTCGATTTGAAGATGTGCCTACATGAAGAGAAAGAGGAGAAACAAAGTTTTCTACGACAACTGCAAGCAAAGGACGAGGCCTTGGAAAAGCTACAGCGTAACCCATGTGAGGTAAAAAGTAGTTCTTTGAATTCATGTATGTGTCCTGATGATGATTTCGTTGTTTTTGAAAACCATACCACAAGAATTGGTTCCAAACTGTTGAAGAAAATGGGGTATGAAGGAAATGGATTTGGCGTTAGTGGCCAAGGCATCATCAACCCCATCAAAGTAGAAGAATTACCCTACTGAACATGACTTGGGTATGTCAGAAAGGAAGTTGGGGAATGCATCGCAACAACTAGCGAACCAGCAACAACAGATGATGTGAATCCCTCATCAATTCTTTTCAAATCGACAGAGGAGGTAAAATATGTTAATTTCCTTTTGGTTTCATCTTCACATAGTATGATTTCTATTGGATATTTGGAGATCCCAATTATAGGGACAAACATGAGGCTCCTTACTAGGACGAGGCACGAGGAGGAAAAAGCACTTGGTGTTAATAGCCAAGGCATAACTCAACCATTGGAGGTTGTGCATAGACCTCAATTTGCAAGCTTGAGATACACCAAAGGAGAATGCTTGAAGGTGTTAGAATATTCTGAGACATCATCAAAATCGTCGAGGAAAGAGAATGATGGGAACATATCCCCATCATCCCATGGTAGTGCCCATGGTAGGGAAAGAGCTGAGGCAAGCTCTCGTCGCCATACCTACACCAAAGATGGCAAGGAAAGGTATAACTAGTTTCAATCTTTGAATGTTCAATTCGATTATAATCATGTTGTTAACGATGAGCATAAAACATGGCATCAAAAAAGATATACCTTTTGTGGATTACATAACCATACATTTTCTATGTCTTGGAAAAGAATGGCAACACACAAAAGGATGAGGCGTGAAACACCCTCTCAACAGCAGGTAAAGAAACATGTTAAGAAGATCTGGAGGAAGAAGACCTATTGCAACCATTGCGACAAAAGTGGCCATCAAAGAGCCACTTGCTAGAGGCTCCATCCAGAGCAGCGCCTTAAAGACAAAGTGTCAGTGCATGAACCAAGTGAAACAATTATTTGACAAGCAAAATCACCACAGGGGAATGACCCATTCACAATGATAAGTGAAAAATGGTTTCTAGATATGTTATCTTGTCATGGTCATGCTTTTGTAAATCATTTGTTGCATTTTAAAATGTAGAAGTGATGATTTGTTTTCCATCACTTGTTCAACAAAAATGATATCTGGTCTTATTTTGTGTTGCATGATAAACTCTGAAAGTGATGTTGTGTTTCCATCACTTGTCAAAACAAAGCAATGTTTGGCCTTATCTTTGTAACTCATGTGTTGCAGTGATGAAGTGTTTTCCATCACTTGTTTTTGTAGCTGGGGTATTGTGTCCATTTTGATGTAAACTTGACCACCGATTATGTGTTATAAACTCATGGCAAGTGTGGGATTCTTGGGTCATTAGTTGGTCATGTAAATTCAGCATGTAATTTGCAAAACAATGTACTATAAGTTGCAGAGGTTGCAGGTGTCGGCTCATCACTTAAGGCTCTGAAGAAAAAAGGTGAAGGAGATGGAAGCAAGACCTTTCAATATGCTTGTGATGTAGACAAGGTACAAAGAAGTTGTAGATTATTTTTCCAGGTGGCTCTAGAGACACACACAGGACAAAGAGGGCTTATGAAAGCTCAGAAGCCAAAGTGATCAAAATTCTTTCAAACCAGGACCAGAATGTAGATCTCATCATCCTGATCATGGTGGTGTGAACGGTTCGTCAAATCAAATCCGGATGAGGAACAACGAGCCTGTCAAAGTTTTCGTCGAAGTTGGGTTGCGGGCTAGGTTTAAGTGTCCTACAATTTGACCAACCCCGGGCCATGAAACCTAGCTCCAAAAAGTAGTCGAAATTGTGGCCTTGTTAAAATCCCCAATATCCCTTATTTCCTAAAGATTTGAAAACCTCCCCTATTTTAATAAATACATATATATATATATATATATATATATATATATATATATATATATATATATATATATATATCTATATTATATATATATATATAATATATATATATATATATAGATATATATATATTTGTGGGGTGGCAGGACACCAACCCCACTAACCCCCCAACCCTCCAAATGCAAAACCACTGTCCAACTAAAACAAAACCCAAATGTTGCTGGAAAATTTGGTAAGGGTGCCGGCGAGGGTCGAACCTGCCAGGCCCATGTGGTCGGGCCCCAAGCAGGCAGCCCCATGATATGCACCAACCTACCAACCACGGTACACCAAATCAAATGCGGTCCAAAACATGTTTAATGTGCCAACCTTAATTCGACTACCATCCCATTTGCCGCGGGGGAGTTAAGGGGTGGGCTGCCCAATGTGGACCCGACCCCCCTAAAAATATGTGTGCGGTTTTTTAAAACAAAACAATGTATATGAGAGGGGCGAGGTTTGACCACGTGAACCCTCCTCCACTAATCTTGCCTTATACCAATCTGCCCAAACAAAGTTTATTGTAATGTCCGCCCGGGAAAACTTATATGAACCCATCATTTGTTAGTGCGCCCGGGCATGGAGGAACTAGGAGTGGGCATGGAAATCATGACGTGATAGTTTTTTTAATTAATTTTTAATGTAGGTGGAACCATCACTGAGCAAAATTTCCAGGAGGTTGAAATTTTTGCAGTGTCCAAATTGGACAAATTTTATGCCGATCTTACACCTCTTGACAACATGAACCCAATGCCGTATTCAGTTTCCTGATATGAGCAGCATATTTGTAGAGGACCCGGAGGAGGGAATCTTTGAGGAATCTAGGGGGAATCTAAAAGATTCCTTGAGCCCCAAATTTTCACTTTCTCAAAATTCAGAAATTTGAGAGTCGATTTTGCACTATTTGATGCCACAAATCTGATGGTGCATTCAGATTTTCCATTTGCTCATTTCATTTTTCGGCCACTTTTCTATGTGGAGTGCAGGTGTCAACATTCATGTGCAAGCATTCATTTCCATGTGATTCAACACGGTGAGATTGATGGTACAACCAACTTCACCATCTTAACATCCTTTTCTTTAGATGGCGCCTAGATGTGAGGTATATGTAGTGCATTCGTGTACTTCTTTTGTTATGCATTGTGCTACAGAGATCCCTATTTGATGTTTGATGTGGGATCCTGTTTCTTACTTGTCTCATGATTCCTGCTTGACGTGAGGCGGAATCATTTGTGGGATGTACTTGTTTTCATGATTCATCATGTTTTCTTTGAGATCCTTTCATCATTATGTTAATCGGATACTCATGTTGTCGTCATGTATGTTTGTACTAAGATCCCTTTTATGCCATGTAGGCGGGATGCTAATCATGCATGAGTTTATGTTATACTGATAGGAGTCCTTTTGACTGAAATTTCCTTTAGTGGAACATCTCTTGGAGACACTCCTGCGTGAGGGCATTTTCCTTGTATGATAGCAACATCACGTCTTATGTACATCATCACGATTGATAGCACTTAATGGAGCGATCTAAACCATCTTGACATCAAGGCCTTGAGACGTAATCCCTCCTAGAAGAACTCCGTTATCAATAGCTTATGTTTTCATGTGTTGATGAATGTCATGTTCCTCTACTTTACAACATGCAGATGTATTCATTATGTTCTTCTAGAAATGAAATTTAATACATCATGAAATTAAAAGGTCTTGGAAGGGTCCCTTGTCACACCCGGACCCAGATTAGAGCACCATTACTTAATTGCATATCAAATCTCCTGGCCTACATCATTGGTTAGGAAAACAAAATAAGGGCTTTGGCTCCTAACAAAGCATCTCAAATTGACACACCATCAACAAGACATTAAATCGCCACATGGATACTCTCTAAGAGAAATTTCGCCATTAACTCAGACATGGGTGCCATTAGGAGATTTTATGTACCACAAATAGGTCTTGAGCCTTAACCATCATTAGAAAAATTAAATAAGTTTTATAAACTCTATATTAATCTTCTAAAGATGAGACATTGTGAATGAATCCTTTGAACTCCACATATCATCTTTGTATGAAATAATTTGTCATTGATTATGGATATGGTTACTGCTAATAATTTTTATACACTTAAAATAGGTATCAAGGCATGTGCCACTATTAAGGGTAGAAAGAAACGGTACTAGAACTGGAACAAAGATGTGAAATCTTAAGTCTCATGGAAAATGCATCCATCCACCTCACATATACTCTCTACTGAATGTTTAGATTTAGGGTGGAATGTAAATGTCATTATGAGGTCTTGTCCATAGTAAATGAGGCATAGTAAATGAGGCTTGAGTCCTTGACCATGGTTGTGGCAGATAAAAAATGGCCTTGGCCCTTAAATGAAAATTACAAGGCTAGAGGTTCATATATGAGGCCTTAAACCATCAATATCCTTGGCCCCTCAACACAACTTATAAGGCTAGAGGTTCACAGATGAGGCCTTAAACCATCAATGTCCTTGACCCTTAAAATGAAACATACAAGGCTTGAGTTTCATAAATGAGGCCTTAAACCATCAATGTCCTTGACCCTGATGAGGCCTTAAGCCATATCATAAGCATATATATGAGATCTTTGGTGCCTAAGTGAATTATGAACAATATTAATAAGTTTTGTACAAAAATTTGGGTTTGCGAGCAAGGTAAATGAATTAACACCAATGGAATTAAATTACGAGCCTAAAAAACCTATTGGATCGCTAACAACACTATGGAAATAGTGACACTGCCAAATGACATATATATATATATATATATATATATATATATATATATATATATATATATATATATATTTATATATATATATAATCTCATTTTTAAATAAAATCTCTCTATAAAAATAAAAATAAATTTCTAGATTCTTAAACATATGAATTTTTTTTGTATAAACAGATGAAAAAGTTCAAAAATCTTGATTCCATCCTAAAATTATACTAATTATAAATAAGGCCACATAGCTAGGCTTAGTTTAATTATTGAAATTTATGAACCAGCTCCAACATTTGAACAAGGTCTACAAATTCTATAAATGATGTTCTTTGCAGTTTATTTTAATTATTGAACTTTGAAAGGTATGAACCAACTCCCACATTTGAACAAGGTCTACAAATTCTATATATGATGTTCTTTGCAGTTTATTTTAATTATTTAACTTTGAAAGGTATGAACCAACTCCCACAATTGAACAAGGGCTACAAACGTTATAAATGGTATATATGGTCAATTCACTTTGTAGCATGTTCACTTTGTAGAAAATATGTTAGCAAAATTCAGCAAATACATGGCAACTACATTTGTCTAATTTAAATAATAAATTAAATGGTCATTTTATGACATCTTTTATCACATATTTTGTCAAAAATACTGAAGAAAAAATTAACAATTCAAATTTTAAGATATTTAATATGTAAAATAAAAAAGTTAAGATATTTAAGATTTATCTCCAAATAGTAATGACCATTTTTCCCTTTAAATTTAATTAATTAAATAAATGTCATATGAATTTAGCTATAGGTGTTTTGAGCATGTGGTATTGAAAAAGTAGTTAAGCCCTTTCTTCCTTTTTAATTAATTTGGTTAATTAAAAAAACATATATCATATGAACACGTGTTAAGGATTTTAGAGCATGGGCTATTAGCAAACCATTGTATTGTACCAAAGTCTATTTATAAGTTAGGAATGTTCATGCCAAGTGGGATTAATCTACATCATTAAATATCTAGTTACATTTATTTTAAAATGCACATATATATGTTTAAACCATATATTAATCATTTTTAGAATCAATAATAATAGTAATAATATAAAGAAGTTATAATTTAGTTTATTTATTTATTTAAATTGGGCAATGTTAGATATGTTATTAATTTATATGGTTACTCTAATTTTAATAATAATCAAAGATAAAAATTAAGATTTTGTTCAAAACTAATTACCCTTTTATATTATTTTATTTTTTTTGTTTCTCCAAATGATTCAAACTAAATCTAATTTTATAATATTAAATTATAATAAAATATAATATTTCTCCAGTAATTCAAACTAAACCTAATTTTATAATATTAAACTATAGTAAAATATAACATGAGGCAATAATCCTATTATTAGAATATTGGAAAACACTATTCATTACTGTGTTTGTGTGTGTCCACGTTTCATTATCTTTGCCCTGTTCTATTGTTCATGTATGAGTATGCAACCTCTTTATTTCTGCCGGAGGGGTTTTGGAAATTAAATAAGGGCTAATGTCTGAAATTTTCAGGTCTGTTTTACATTGCAGGGCTGTATTTTTGAGTTTTCCAACTTATGGGAAGGGATTCTTTGGGGCATTTTTCCATGAGAAGGCACTCTTACATAGGAGATGACAGGAGTTCGTTGAAGAGCCTTGATGGTGGTTGCGCCATTCGCTATAAAGTTTCCAAAGTTTCCAATTGCTTTGTCTGGATCTTGGAATTCTTTTTGGAAAGGGGTTGGGACTGACACAGAGGCCATGGCCATGGCCTTCTGCTTTAGCTCGATGAATTTTGATTTTCATAACACTTTGTAATGCATCTATCTTTCGTGGAAATTCTGAAAGTGGTTTCGTAAATTTGTAAATAAAATCTCATATATCCAATACAATATAACATGAAATTATTGGATAATTTTAGTGAAATTATAGGTAGGGTTTTATCTTTTTATTTTTAAATCCAGGATATATCTATATCTATCTATATAATGAATTAAAATAATCTATGTAAATATTTACATAATATATCATCTTATCTTTTAATTTATTTTCATACATCATTACATATATATATATATCTATAGAACTTAGTTACACTAAGTTATTCGAATATATATTCAACTTTATAGTATTTATCTTCGAATTATAAATCTGGTTGAAAATAATACTAGGGGGTGCGGTGAATCACTATTATCAAATCAAATACTTTTTCATTTTCATACTCAGATTCATTTACGCAACTTTAGTTAAGGATACCCGCGTATATACACAACTGCGTTTAATGAAACTAGCGTATATCCAGTAAACTTATGATTCAGTTAGTTGATCTTCAATGAGTGCATCAGAACATTATTAACCACATCAATACAATCATTAACTCTGAATCACCCAACAACTGAATCACTGAAACCCCGTCATCAAGAAAACACAGTCACCAAAACACAGAGCAGAGCCCAGAACTCTGCAACAACCACTAAAACCAACAACAACGTGAAATATCAAATCTCATAATGTATATGCTATTTGACTATGTCAAACTAGCCTGTATACACACTTTCACAAGAGAGAACCCGCGTACAGATCTGAAAATAATTACTTATACCTTCGCTGCAATTTCCAACTTCAGATATACCTAGACCACAAGATATAAAGGATAAAACATGCGTCAGTATTCATATTGATTCATAATCATACCATATAATGTTAATACATTTTAGTCTTCAAGATCCCGGTCCATCAACCTTTATAAACCGCATAGGAGCATCCTTGATTCAGATCGAGCCAAGCATCACAAACCCATAACCAACATACTAGATCTCACACTTCATCAGACATTCATCACTTGCACACTTGCTCTCCCCTTGGCCTAATGATCTTCTCTTTATATAGGTTTATGCCTTTCTCAATACCATTGTCCAAAACCATGTAGAACCAATACCTTGGACCCAATACCTGGGGTCAACACCTCGGACCAAATACCATGGACCAATACCAAAATACCATGGACCAAATACCATGGACCAAAATTTAGTTTTCCAACATGTACGCGCTTTTCCTTCTGTGAACCTTGTGTGTAAGTATACGCACCTTTTGTTCTACTCAACTTTCATCAAGGTTAACCTACGTATACCTCTCTCTTGACCTGTTGTACTATGCTCTATCATCTGATTGAGTTGCCATCAAGGACAACACCTGTATCATACATCTGAGTGAGTTGCCATCAAGGACAACACTTGTATCATAATGCCAACAAATCCATGGTAAAATTAAAGTTATAATGAATTCAACACATTGTATTGTGTTCAAATCAGTGTTTAAAAGTTATTTCCTTGACTACAGAGAGTGAGTGAGTTTCACAATATAAAAAAATATGAAAATAATTGAAACTTAATTATAAAATAACTTTTGTTTTTTGTTATATTTTAAACCTATGAATTTTTTTCCGAATTATTATTAAATCCATTTGATGAAATTACATTCTGTTTATCACACATTGATGCGAATATTTATTTGGCACAGGGAAAATTAAATATTTATTTAATTATAATTAAGGAATTGTAATGTTTTCTTTTTATCATATATTTCTATAGATACAATTTTCTTTTAAAAAAACAATATTATATGTAATATTTATTAAATTATTCTATATATAAAAATATAATACATAATATTTATTTAAATCAGTGTATATTTTATCTTAAATTACTAATTTAATTATAAGTTAAGGGGATCCAATTTTTTAGGCATGTTAATTATTTTTGTGAGTTTACATTATTTAAATATTTTATAGTTATTTAATTTTTATTTTTAGGTTATTTCAATTTTACTGAGGTATTGAGATGCTTACACATCATATTGAACAGTAGAATAAGCCTAGGATAAATAACTATAATTAACAAAGGCTTTTTCCATCCTTCCCTTATTATTTAGTGGAAAACCACCATCTAAATCTTTCTTAATCAAAGTCTTTATACTATGATGGTTTATTTCTCCTTAGATTTCTAGATTTGTTAATTAAAAAATATTGTGTATGCATGCAAATTATGATTGTGTAGAAAATAGAGAACAACAAAATAAAAATCACAAACCGAAGGTCGCTTCTTTTTCTTTGAGCTTGGTCAACAATGATTGTTTTGAGTGGCATTCATCAATGTTGTGCCAATGGCTTTTGCGAACTCAAAACACTTTATAGTTTCATTCTTAGACACCCCATTACCCTTCTTTTCCCTCAACTTGGGCTAGTTTTATTGAGGTTGGTTGTTCTTGATTTGTCCCTCGTTCTATGAGTTATTACTACCTCTTCCATGTTTCTGTTGCAATATAATTGTAGACTTGAACTCCCACTTATTCCTTTGCTTCAATTTAAGATCGATTTTGATAACATATTCATAAGAAACTCATAGTGAGTGTTTTTCTAGGAGATACATGTATGCTTGGATGTACTTATGTAGGACATTATGTTATTACAAAATCATGTGATGATTGGAGTCTTTGATTCCTAGATTTGAGTGCAAGGTATCAAAAGTATTTGTGTACTTCAACACCATTTGATCTCTTTCTTCTATATAGTTGTTTGTCTTGTGTACTGGTTATCATAGTTCCCTATAACGTAGAATTACTCCCTGAGGACATCAACAAAAGCATCCCAAGTGGGTCCTACATTAGAAATCAAAGAGTTTATGTGGTTTGTATCCCCTAGTAACGTTTGCACCACTCATTGATGTGGGAAAGGGCTTTTAGGAGTACAAAGGTGATCTTTTCATTGTCAAGAAAAAATTGGATAGAGTAATAACCCTCTAAAAGTATTTTAACCATTTTTCCAAAACATGTGCATCTATTTGGCCTTTGAATAAGGGGATGTTAAATTTCAATTGTACCTTCGAGGGTGTTTCACCTCCAAAATTTCCTTTGTTGAAGGTGCCTCGGCCATTATGGGTAGTTGTCGAAAGATTTGGGCTAAATATTTCATCATCTTATTCCTCTATCGTGTAGGTTCTTCCTCAAGAAAAAACTTGGTAGGATCTCCTACTACATCATCTCTCTTTTCTTCTTCCATGGGAGGTTACTTGGCTTGATTAGAGCAATTGTTTCCAATTGAAACTATATCAAGGCGCAACCCTCTATACCATAAACTTAACAAGGGCATGCACTAAGAAAAAACAAGAAGAAAATTACTTTAATACCACTCATCAAGGTTGTACAAGGAATGAAATGAAAAGGAGACTAAATGGAACACACACATAAATACATGTAGTAGAGAGAACAATAATATAGTGAAAACCCAACTTCTTTTGATAAATAAAATGACATAATGTTGTAGAACACAAACTAGATAATGGTTGTAGCTATCTGTGAAGGGAAAGAGATGGTAGCTACACACATTCGTAAAATGCTATTACAAGACGTTGAAAGAGTGACATTTTAACATAAATAACTAACCCTAGAGTCCAAAAACACTAACCGTAAAAAATGAAAAAACAAAAGATTTGTGGGCCCCAAGGTGGTTTGTTAGTATATCAACCTCCTTGGGGTGGAAATTTTGCATACAATGTATTCTTGGGGTACACAATAGAGCATTGGAAAGAACTATCCAAGGATCGTGAACTCGATACCCCTTGGCCCCCTAAATGGCCAAAAAACATCATTTAGCACCTCAAAATGACTTAGAAATTTTAGGACCTGAAAAACCATAGAAAATTTGCCAAGAATATAAAGAACCATTGAGTTAATCGAAAAGGTGGATGGCCATCAATATCAACCTAGATTATTATTCCACCGAGTCCCTAGATTAGGAAGAAAAAATATTGAGTCTAGGGCATTTGAGGTGCTCATATAAGAGAGAAAGAGTTGAATATGTCACTTTCCCAATATCTAGTTTTCCATATGGAAATATTGCACACTTTCAGTCCAACCTAATTTTCCAATAGGAAATATTTGAAAAAGCTTCCCAAACTCTTATGAAGATGAGATTATTATGAAATGATCCACTATGATTTATTTTCCACTTTTCATGGAGATAATATGGGGAGTGTGGCTAGGATACTTTGAATAAATGACCCTTCACAAAAGAATGCTAGTCATGCATGAAAAGTTGACATTCTAAATATAGATGGAGTGAAGATTCTCCTAAGAGAATAAATAGAGAACATATGGAGGGACCTTCAATGCTTGAGTTATAAACTTTAAAATGACTTTGGTTTACTTAAAATGTGTTCAAGTGTGTTTGCATGGTTAATTCACCAATTAAGTGCATAAGCTTATAAAACATGAAGAACTATTTAGATTACAGAAAATATGAAGAGACACTAATAAACACAAGATATTTGCACAACCAGATTGATAACAAAGTTCTTTCGTTGTTTGAATTGCATCTCCAGGCCCTTTTCTCCAAGTGGGGAGGCCTTTTATTACTAGCTTTCAAGTATTAATAAGTACATAAAAATTACATTAAACAAGCCTCTTGTTGGCTTTAATAGGTTCTACTAATCCTTAGGAACCTATTGCAAAAGACTCCTGAGAAATGGTTGAGAAATGCCTTCACAATTGGCCTCCAAAGTTTTCTAGTCTCACTAGTTTTGTAGGCTTCGATTGTCATTAAAGTCGATTGTGTTTACTAAAGTTAAAAATTTGAGTGCGTTAGTTCATTGGTAAAAGTTTTATAATTAAAAAAAATTTCAATGGCCAAAGCAACCTGGGTCAAACCCATGAGGTGGCACCATTCCACAACAATATTGATTTAAAAAAACATATTGGCAGTCGAATAACATAATACCAATGATACAATTTGTTACCACCACCTTGTGGTGGTCCAATTCCATGTCAGAATCATGGTATATTTAATAGATAGTTGTAATGTGGTCCAATTGCACGACCATATTTTTTGTGATAATGAAAAACCATGGAATAACTAAATAATATACATTTACCCGTGGTAGGTCTATAGGTCGAACCCACGGGCCTAACCCACCTATTTTTAAACTTGGCATTGTAACAATTTTAGAATCATATTTTGTTTCAATTTTTAACAATACTTTGGTGTGACCCAATGGTGAGATCGCACACCTACCTTCATGTCAGTCATCAGGTAGAACCTTGCCATGCCATTTATTGGGTTTTTTGTTGTTTGTTTCCTGAAGTTTCCATCCTGTAATCTTCTAGGCCCCTTCTAGCTACCACTAAGGTTCCATGTGGCACATCTTCATTAGTCCATGTGGAAAAAATCCATTGGGCCACATGTGTGTCAAGTAAATTCTATCATTAGAGAAATTTTGATGCCTAAAATGGGCCTTAAAACAAAAATTTACAACCAATTTTTTTTTATAAGAACCAATAGGATTCAAGATGAAAATTCGTTTTAGCTGCCATGTCAAACTCTACAAACTGACCATGTGGTAGTGCCTGAATTGATTGACTTAGAAATTTTAGGACCTGAAAAACCATAGAAAATTTGCCAAGAATATAAAGAACCATTGAGTTAGTGGAAAAGGTGGATGGCTATCAATATCAACCTAGATTATTATTCCACTAAGTCCCTAGATTAATAAGAAAAAATCTTGAGTCTAGGGCATTTGAGGTGCTCATATAAGAGAGAAAGAGTTGAATATGCCACTTTCCCAATATTTAGTTTTCCATATGGAAATATTGCACAGTTTTAGTCCAACCTAATTTTCCAATAGGAAAGTTTTGAAAGAGCTTCCCAAACTCTTATGAAGATGGGATTATTATGAAATGATCCACTATGATTTATTTTCCACTTTTCATGGAGATAATATGGGGAGTGTGGCTAGGATACTTTGAAGAAATGACCCTTCACAAAAGACTGCTAGTCGTGCATGAAATTTTGACATTCTAAATATAGATGGAGCGAAGATTCTCCTAAGAGAATAAATAGAGAACATATGGAGGGAACTTCAATACTTGAGTCATAAACTTTAAAATGACTTTGCTTTACTTAAAATGTGTTCGAGTGTGATTGCATGATTAATTCACCAATTAAGTGAAAAAGGCTATAAAACATGAAGAACTGATTAAATTACAGAAAATATGAAGAGACAGTAATAAACACAAGATATGTGCACAACCAGATCGATAACAAAGTTCTTTCATTGTTTGAACTGCATCTCCAGGCCCTTTTCTCCAAGTGGGGAGGCCTTTTATTACTAGCTTTCAAGTATTAATAAGTACATAAAAAATACATTAAACAAGCCTCTTGTTGGCTTTAATAGGTTCCACTCATCGTTAAGAACCTATTGCAAAAGACTCCTGAGAAAATGGTTGAGAAATGCCTTCACAATTGGCCTCCAAAGTTTTCTAGTCTCACTAGTTTTGTAGGCTTCGATTGTCATTAAAGTTGATTGTGTTTACTGAAGTTACAAATTTGAGTGCACCAGTTCATTGGTAAAAGTTTATAATTTAAAAAAATTCAGTGGCCAAACCAACCTGGTTCAAACCCATGATGTGGCACCATTCCACAACAATATTGGTTTAAAAAAACATATTGTTTGTTGAATAACATAATACCAATGATTTCTGACTTAGTTACCAGAGAATCCACAGTAAGAACCATTTTTTTTCCAAATTTCAAATCCCAACCGGGATCCATCATCGGGAACAAATGAATGCTGGATAGAAGAAGAGTTGATTTGAGAGATAAATAGTAAAGAGAGGGAAAATTAAGATGAAGGTCAGCTGTCACTTTTTTCCTTGATGAGAGGTCGACCAATTTCATTTATTTATTTTATTTAATTAATTTATTTTATTTTATTTTTTTAATTAATACTAATAATTAGTATTAATAAAATTAATAATTAATAATATAATTTAGAATTATTATTATTAATAAAATTTAAAATTATTAATATAATTTAGAATTATTATTATTAATATAAATTAGAATATTATTTATTATTATAAATTATAATCATAATTATTATTAACATAAATTAGAATTATTATTATTAATAATATTAATAAGAATAATAACTTTTATTATTATTAATATAATAATTAATATGAGGGGGAGGGGGTGGGTGGTGGTGAGGGTGAGGTGAGGGTGAGGGGAGATGGGTGGGGAGAGAAATATCTCCCCCCACCCCCACCCTCATATATGAGGGTGGGGCACAATATCTCCCTCCATCCCCACTGTCACGCCCCCAAGCCTACGGTAGTCTTCCAACAGTGCCGGCGAGGTGTGGCATCACCGAACACTTTCTTTTTAACAATACTTGTGCATATGGACTACGCCTAATTCACAACCGTGTACTTAGTTTGTGTTTCGTAACCAAATATAATATCAATTAACCTTTATATCAATGAACACCCATACTTATTCATTATCCACAGCAATTATAAAAGAAGACAACAATTGCACGATATAAAGGGGAGGGGCAACTCCCAAACAAGTCTGTCCAACAATTATATTATATCAGTTTTCCAATAATACAATCATCACAAGTAATGCTTGGCAAACTCCGAGCCAATACTTAGTTTCTTTTACAACATAGGCAAAACAACCTTTACAACAATCGTGCCACTCTTGCACGGTAGGAGGGTGCTCACTCGAGACACCTAGAACTCCTCCTCAAGCCCTGCACAATTCTGCACAACCATCACCCAACTCATGGCACACCTTGCCAACCATCAACCAAGAGCCAATATACGCACTCTCCAAGTGATGCGCATGAGCTATGCACATTCCCGAGCTAAATCTGTGCACTTCTCTTGCTATGGGAAGTCTCCAAGTGTTGTACAAATGAGAGTGATCAAATTGATGTCCAAAACAAGCCCAACGCCATCATATATATATGCTACGTTGGAGGGTGGTCGCTCGCCCAGCCGACCCCCTAAACAGTGGCTTGCACGCTTCAACAATGCCCAGGAAACATGTCGGCCAACCCCTTGAACCGCCCACGCACAAAGGGTATAAATCCTCCATCGTTCCACGCTCATTCTTCAAGTGTCGCAAGTCACTCCAAGTATCGTCGCACAAAAAGCGTTTGTTCGTCGCTTTTCCGTGTCGTGCTGCCCGGTGCTCCGCCCTCGTGTGGTCATGCACACCCGCCTAGCGTGTACATGCCTAGGCACCCAGCGCCCGCCCGTCGCACAAACTATAAGGCGTTACATCCTCCTCCACCTGAAGTCGTTGTCGTCCTCGACAACATCCCCAAGCATCAATATCCATGATGTCAGCTCCTCCACATATGGAAAACATCCCTGCAACATGTGTAGGACTCCATCTCCACCATGTCTCATCTAAGAAACCAATTGTCACCAAGATATTCCATACCAAAGTATGTCATATATGTCCATGATCATCGACCACCTGCCACAATCCCTCCATGCCGCTCTTCACCATGGAAGGCTGGTCCCTCCAACTCAAGCTACATGTCCACTGCAACAATGTGTCAACTCCATCATGTCACCAACTCCATCATGTGCAAAACTACCCATGATACATCAACAAGTGTTAACACACCTCAACCATGTGCCAACATCTCATCTCCGTCATCTCTCACGTGCTCTAAGAGAACACCTCTCTCCATCATGTGTTCTATGTGAACCGCTGCCATGATACTCTAACACAATGCCAACATACCTATGTACACTTCGCGACCCCAATGTCTGAACTAGTTAGGTGATCAGTCCAACTGTCACACTCAAACAATGAGAGTGAACATCCTCATGCCACAATCAATTGTTCCTCCAAACATCTGCCACATCCTGAACTCATCAAGAACAAACTATGCTCAGGTCCATGAAGTAGCCCTCATCCCATCTGCAACATGTCATGATGCTTGATGCCAAGCCATCCCTGCACCATCATACCTGCTCAACTGCTTTAAGGACTCACTGCCATGAGCAACTAACAATGAGCCCCATCTTCTTGTCCATCTAAGAAGATGTAGAGCGGTTAGAGCCAGAAGGCTCACCCTCACTAATCAATTCGATCCATCTATCAAGATCCTCAACCTCCATCCTTTGTAGATAAGTGACCCGGTCCTCCTTTCGAACATCCAGCCTCACATATAACTCTTCATCATCCTCATCCTCAATCACCTCTAGCCTTCTTGTCAAATCCAAGATACTATCTGAAAGTGATTTGATGACCAATGATTGCTTGGTAAGCTTTGCCTCAACCGTGGACAACCGCTTACTCATGTCACCCATTTTCTTCTCTTCCCCCATTTGCATCACTGCCAATTTACAATCAGGCCTAGTAACACCAAAGGTAGGCACACCAATGGGTACATCTTCCCTTCCATCATAAATGTATAGCTTCTTCAAATGTGGAACAATCATGGCAGCATATTGTTTCATAAACTCCATCCCCAGCACAGCCTCATAGTCATCAATCCGCACTATAGTGAAGTCCACCTTCCCGGTCCATTCACCAAGTGTTGTGTCCACCTGTTCAGCTACACCAAGAACTTCATCCGAAGGAGAATTCACTATCTTCATATGTGCCTTGATAGGAACATATTTCAGCCCAATCCTTCTCGAAGTATCTTCACCCATGAAGTTGTGAGAAGCCCCACTATCTACCATAGTAAGTATATCATCATCTCCAACCTTCATCTGAACATACTCCAACGTATTCCTCTCGGGATCCTTCTGAGAGATCACCTCTGTAGCAGCAGCAGCTCCAAGTATCTCCATCATCCCCATAGAAGCACCTTCCTCTTTCACATTACATTGTGCTATGGCAGCCACTTTTGGTCTAGAAGGGCAATTCTTCACCGTATGTGGTCCAACACATATCCAACACTTCAAGACCTTCTTCGTCTTCGAACTATCATCCAATTCCGAAGCATCATCTTTCTTCTTATCTTTTTGCTTGTCGGACTTCTTCTTCCTATCATTAGAAGTCTCATCATAATGCTCCACCAACCTGTCAACAGCAGCAAAAGCTTCTTCAAGTGTTCTAATCCTTTGTCTCTTCACCTCATTACGTGCCCAAGGCTTCAACCCAACAATGAAGTTAAACACCTTGTCTCTCTCTGCCATGTCAGGTAGTTCAAGGACCGCACTTGCAAACTCCCGCTGATATGTCTGAAGGTTACCTGTCTGCTTTATGAATTTAATCTTCATCCTTGCTTCCCATGTTTCATCCTGAGGACTAAAATGGGCCTGCAAAGCTCCTTTCATCTCATCCCATGAAGTGATGTCACTAGCACTGCCACTAGCAATCTGGTCCATCCTCCTTTACCACCACATCTTAGCATCCTTTGTTAGAAACTGAGCAGCTACCTTGACCTTAGCCTCATCATCAGATAGACCCAACCGTTCCAAGTATTGCTCCATGTCCCACAAAAAATTGCCAAGAGTCTTTGCACTCCTTGTACCATTGAATGATTCCGGTTCCTTGACTTTCACATGAGGCACTCCTCCATCTGAGCCATGCCTCACGGCCTTCTTCAACACTGCTATCTCATCCTTGTCTTCATCAAGAGATTTCCTAAAGTCCACGATCTCTACAAGACCCTGGTCCCTTGCTGCTTCAACCTCCTTGACCCTTATTTCAATTTTTGTTCACATAAGATCAGTGTACTCGTGTTGAGTTCGGAGTTCATCAAGTTAATCTTTCATCCTCAAAGTTGCCTTTTGCTCTTCCACAACAAGGTCAATCTTCTTTTCAAAATGATCTTCCAAGTACTCCATCCTTTCCAACACTTTCTACATCAAACCAAGGGTAATATCCTTGGGATCACGACTAGACCCAGCCTGGGATTTAGCCATTTCCAATAGCCTTCTCCTTCTTTGCAATCTAGTCTCGACCATGCACCAGCTTCACCTGCAACCCAAGTCCTTAATGTAACACTTATCAGGAAGTGTTTCACCGACTTCTTTCCCTGCAAGAACCTTTCACCACAGTCATTTCTTCACAAGCTTCAATGCTTCATCAACCCGGCTCAACCGAGCTCTGATACCAACTGTCACGCCCCCAAGCCTATGGTAGTCTTCCAACCATGCCAGCGAGGTGCGGCACCACTGAACACTTTTTTTTTAATAATACTTGTGCACATGGACTACGCCTAATTCACAATCGTGTACTTAGTTTGTGTTTCGTAACCAAGTATAATATCAATTAACCTTTATATAAATTAACACCCATACTTATTCATTATCCAGAACAATTATAAAAGAAGACAACAATTGCACGATATAAAGGAGAGGGGCAACTCCCGAACAAATCTCCCCAACAATTATATTATATCAGTTTTCCAATAATACAATCATCACAAGTAATGCTTGGAAAACTCCAAGCCAATACTTAGTTTCTTTTACAACATAGGCAAAACAGCCTTTACAACAATCATGCCACTCTTGCACGGTAGGAGGGTGCTCACTCGAGACACCTAGAACTCCTCCTCAAGCCCTACACAATTCTGCACAACCATCACCCAACTCATGGCACACCTTGCCAACCATCAACCAAGAGCCAATATGCGCACTCTCCAAGTGATGCGCATGAGCTATGCGCATTCCCCAGCTAAATCTTCGCACTTCTCTTGCTAGGTGAAGTCTCCAAGTGTTGTACGAATGAGAGTGATCAAATTGATGTCCAAAACAAGCCCAACGCCATCATATATATATATATGCGACGTTGGAGGGTGGTCGCTCGCCCAGCCGACCCCCTAAACAGTGGCTTGCACGCTTCAACAACGCCCCGGAAACATGTTGGCCAACCCCTTGAACCGCCGATAGACAAAGGGTATAAATCCTCCATCATTCCACACTCATTCTTCAAGTGCCACAAGTCACTCCAAGTATCGTCTCACAAAACTCGTTTGTTCGTCACTTTTCCATGTCGTGTTGCCCGGTGCTTCGCCCTCGTGCGGTCGTGCACGCTCGCCCGGTGTGTGCACGCCCGGGCGCCCGCCCATCGCACAAACTATAAGGCGTTACACCCACCCTCATATATGAGAGTGGGGGATGGGGGAAGATATTGTGCATTATTAGTATTCATAATATTTAAAATTATTAATATAAATTATT
>APFE031617731.1:4049-18363 GCA_000404065.3 Pinus taeda | reverse complement strand
ATTAATAAAATAAAATAAATAAATGAAATTGGCCAACCTCTCATCAAAGAAAAAAGTGACAGCTCACCTTTATCTTAATTTTCCCTCGTCTTTACTATTTATCTCTCAAATGAGCTCTTCTTCTATCAAGCATTCATTTGGTCCTCATGATGGATCAGGGTTGGGATTTGAAACATTAGCAAAAAAAAATGGTTCTTACTGTGGATTCTCCGGTAACTAAGTCAGAAGAAATAAGCCACACAGGTCTAAAATCCAATACCAATGATACAATTTGTTACCACCAACTTGTGGTGGTCCAATTCCATGTGAGAAACATGGTATATTGGTTGGATAGTTGTAATGTGGTCCAATGGCGTGACCATATTTTTTGTGATAATGAAAAACCATGGAATAACTATATGATATACATATACCAGGTGGTAGGTCTATAGGTCGAACGCACGGGCCTAACCCACCTATTTTTAAACTTGGCCTTGTAACAATTTTAAAATCATATTTTGTTTCAATTTTTAACAATACTTTGTGTGACCCAATGGTTAGATCACACACCTACCTTCATGTCGGTCATTAGGTAGAACCTTGCTATGCCATTTCTTGGGTTTGTTGTTATTTGTTTCCTGAAGTTTCCATATTGTCATCTTCTAGGCCCCTTCTAGCTACCACCAAGGTGCCATGTGGCACATCTTCATTAGTCCATGTGGAAAAACTCCATTGGGCCACATGTGTGTCGAGTAAATCTTATCATTAGAGAAATTTTGATGTCTAAAATGGGCCTCAAAACAAAAATGTACAACCAAATTCTTTTTATAAGAACCAAGAGGATTCAAGATGAAAATATGTGTTAGCTGCCATGTCAAACTCTACACACTGACCATGTGGTAGTTCCTGTAATTTTTTTATTGTTTGCCCAAATTTCCAGGCTATCATAACTTCTACATACGGGCTCCACTTGATGTGATTCAAGTTGTGTTAGATTTGGTTAGCATAGGTCTACATAATGGTGCAAATTTCACTTGAATATGAATACTTTGAATTTCTGGTCATTTCTGGATCCACTTAAATCAATACCCATTTTATTTAAATTCTTGGTTGTGAGAAATTTTCTATGAGCTAATGTCCAACTAAAGACATTAATCTTTGGGAGGCCATCAATGTCATATATTTTTCTCTAAAGGATTGATTTATAGGGGGGTCACTTATTAAAAGAGAAGGACTTGGTGCCCTTTCTTGAATGTATAGATTTCAGAGTCCTAGCAATGCAAATCCTTCGTGCACTTAAGTTGGGGGAACAACTATGTAAACCATAATAGGAGGGACATGGAGTTGACTTTGGATATCACCTAAATTTTGTCCATGCTAAAGACTATAGAGGAGGGATCATCATAAGATATCAAAGGCAGAAGATTTCCCTTGAAAATCAAGCTAGTATTTGAGGGGAAGAAGATATTGGAAAGAGGATAGGGATGACCTACCCATAATGTTTTTCTTCCAAATGTTGATATCCTTTACATTACCAAGGTTCCAAGGGATTTGTTTATGAGAGAGTGGGAAGGATACAAGGAGTTTCCAAATTTGAGAACCATTGGAGGATGGAGAGGCCTAGTCTAAACATTGAACGAAATATCCATGCATATTTTTTTGTGGATTTCCTTTTTCTACCATTCTTATATTCCAATGACTAGCCTCCACAAGATCTTGGACCCTAAGGCTTGATTGATAATGGAGGGGTATTTCATTATAAGCTCACTGTGAAATTTGGGGCCTTGATAGTGCTCCCTTTCACCAAATGGAAGCACTTATGATTGGAATTTCCCCATTACCCGAGAAACTTAATTCCTTGGTGATAGAGTATTTGTTTGCAACCAACCTATAAGGGAAGAGGACTTGTGTATAAGATAAGTAGAGAGATTAGATTTAAAGAGGGCAAGATGGACAATTGGATTTATCCATTGGGATCCCCAAAGTGTGAACTCTGATTTAATTTTATGGATTATGGGTTGCCATGAGGATGGGGAATTGAAGTGAAGGAAAAGGGGATGCACAAATATTTAATGGTGCACTGATTTCTTGAAAGGGGAATTGAAAGATCCTTGCCATGGCTTATAATGTCCTAACGTTAAAATTCCAAGCATAAACTTGATTTTAGCATGGTTCATGAGACCCCATAAGGCATTAGTGAAGTTGTTGTTCAAGAGAGGATTTAAATCTTGAGGAAAATATTGTGGAAGCTTCTCCAAGGAGGAGTGTGTCATTTGCAAATCGTGAGTGGTTTATTTTCCTTAGACCGCTTACAATTTTGATGTCTAGGATGTTTCCTTCACTCTTTCCCTTTCCAAAATTCTTCTTATAAGTTATCCATAATGATGTGGATAAGGGGAGAAATGGGGTACCCTTGTTGTAGTCCTCTAGATGCTCTAAAGAATGAGGAAAACCTACCATTGAGAAGTGGGGAAATGCAATTTTGATGATCAAAGTATTAATCTAGCTAATAAATTTCTCACCAAACCCATATTTCCTCATGACTTATTTTAGAAAACTATGGCACACCTTGTCAAAGGCATTGACCATGTCAATTTTGACTATCAAGTCCTTTTCTCCTCTCATTTTTTTGTAATGCATGGCCTCATGGACAAGGATGATATTGTCAATTATTTGGAAGTTTATACAAAGCCTCATTTATTAAACGAAATGATTTTGATAAGGAGAAATTTAATTTTGTTTTCTAATATTATGGATAATATTTTACAAGAAACATTACGAAGAGAGATGAGTTAGAATCTCAAGAAGGATGAGGGCTTTGTCTCTTTTGGGATAAGGGATAGGAATGTGGAGTTTATGTTCTCAGTTATGCAATTTGAGTGGAGGACATAATGCAAAATTTTGATTAGATTGAACTTAATAATATTCCAACATTTTTGATAAATGTAAATTGTGAAACCATCAAGGCTTGTGGCCTTGTCAGGGTTTAAATTTTTTATAGCATCAAAGGCTTCCTCCTCTATAATTTCTTTGACTAGTTGCTCATTGTCTGATGATCATACTTTTCTTCAAAGAGGAAGGCAAATAAGGGTTATCCTTTGACCACAGTGGTTTCCATCTCTTTTCAACCCACGATGTGAATGCCTTTGGGGATGGCCAAATCCCCATAGATTTACCAATGCATCCATTTCTTGCAAGTTTTAACACCAGTTTTTTAGAGGATGAGGGGTGAACTACAATTTTGGGAATATCATTGAGCTTTCCAACAAACCTAGATGGAGGAGCTTTCATTGATTGATTGGTGGAGTCTATTAGGGAACAAAAGGTTGGAATGTTAGGGGGAAAGCCCCCTCTAGGGTTTGAATCCGTGAGAAGAGCCATAATAATGAGTTAGAGTTGGAAGAAGATAAAGGCATGCCTTCCATTGAAAAAATTAATACAATTAATTTAATTGAAATAATTTTAGGATTGTAATTAACAATACTAACATGAAGATTTCTTTCTAATTATTACACTTGCAAATATACTAATATGTATGTGTGTGTAATTCTAATAAAATATGAGAACATTTTTATATCTCAATATAATATTTTATATAAAATAAAAAAATATAGCATGATTATATAATAACAGTTTAGATCCATCTTAATTCAGGTGCCTAAAGGGAATTAAATCTCTCTCTTGAGTGTAAACTTCTTTTGAAGTGAAAAGAGATTTGATTTAATTATTAAACCTTTAAGTATGCGAGATGAGAAAAAAATACTGTATAAAAAACCACAAATACACAAAAAAAAATATCATAAGAAAAACCATAAACAAATTAATTTTATATTTTATATTTAATTTAATTTAATTTTTAAACTAATTAATTTTGTTAGGCCTAAATCAAAATGTTAAAGATGAGAAGATTTCTCCAATAATCATGATGTAGATTGAAATACTATTCCACTTAATGTGATAATAAAGAGGCGGTATTTTTGTCTACATGCAATGTATTGGAAGCTCTGACCACCCTCTCTACAATGATCAATGATCTAAGTAGTTGACGATAAGCTTACCTCTTGTGTCTAGATACAGTGTATCCTATGCTTTTATCCGTACAATGTATTCTAACATTTGATCTGTACCCTATCTACAATAATCTGTGATTGGGAATATTGGTATCCCAACCAGGTCTGGAATTTCAAATCTCTTTTGCCCGTCAAATGAAAATTTAATGACGTTTTTATATTTTTCATGCTTTTTATTATAAGTTCTATGTAAATTTGTGAGTGTCAACTTCCTTATAGGGCAACTCTCTTTCAAATACTCTTGCATCTCAACTTTCACTAATCTGTGTGAAAGTGCCTTGTTTTTTCCTAAGTTAACATATGTGCTTAGAAATAATGGGATGGGCCGAATGGACAGTATTAAGGATTGTCCTATAACAAAGCCATTGTTTTCGCTGGAAAACAGCACTAATCAAAATATTAGACTATAGAAACACAAGTTTCAAACTAGAAAAGCTTCAAACCAGAGACAATGCATATCATCTGACTCGTGAAATCAAGTTCCTCGCATAAATAACTCCCACATGAAGCTGAACACGGCCTTTGTACATCTCTAAAGACATGAAAGTGACCAATATAAACACATTTAAAAGTAGAAAGTTTGTGTACTCTATCTAACTAAAAGAAGGCCTTTGTACATCTCTAAAGACATAAAAGTGACCAATGTAAACACATTTAAAAGTAGAAAGTTTGTGTAATCTATCAAACTAAAAGACAGCGAATGATTCAATTCAAATACATTGCCAAAAAGACTAAAAAATACAATGAAAATGTAAATTTAAATGCAAGTGTTCCTACTTAAATGCCACTCAGGGCAGACATGAAACAAAATCCAGCCTATGAAACTTTAAATTAAATTTAAATCAAATTTTTTTAAATCCGGCACTTTGATGACTTTTAAATTAAATCTTAATCCACACATCTTTGCTAACGTTTAAATTAAATCTTAATCCACACATTTCAAAGAGTTGCAAATTAAATTCATACCCACACTTCCCAAAGATTCAAAACTAAAACTAACCATAAAAACAACAAAAAAATTCACCTCTGCTGTTTTCGAAGATCAGGAGAGGAGGACACTGTTTTCGAAGATCAGAGGAGAGGAGGAGATTGAGTCTGCAAATCAGAAAATTGGAGCAAAAGAGTCCTCTGCTTGGGCAGTGCTTCCTCTGCTAAAAAAATATGTATCGCCCTAAAAAAAGAAACCTGTGCCTTGCCATTAAAATTGAGTTACATACCATTATTTAATTTTACAAAAAAAATCATTTAAAATTTACACCACTTAAAATTTAGTTACCTACCATTATTTAATTTTACAAAAAAAATCATTTAAAATGTATACCAAATCCGTCCTTTCTTCTCCATCTGGAATAATCTACGGAGCCACTGAGGTGAGGTTGACGGAGACTGTACTCCCTCATTCCCCCTTAAAATTTATGACGGGCAATTGAAATACCTGAATGTCAAATTTATGGTTCGAGAAATTTTTTACCGTCATTTTATATACGTTTGAAAAAAAAATTGTGCCGTCAAATACGTTTAAAAATGGAAAAAACTTTATGTGGAACGTCAAATTCCAGGCCTGATCCCAACCCTATCTGTTATATCTTGATGCAATGCAAACCATGCTTCGATCTGCGCGTTTTATGTCCAGATACAATGCATAGAAGTTTTATGTCCAGATACAATGCATAGAACGTTCTAGGTAGCTGACCTAACCTTATCTGCACATGTGTCATCCAAAAGCCTACAAATTCCCTCTCTCTTCTCGAAAGTTCGGCTCTCGATCAAGCAGAGTAAGGTACTGCGGCCAGAAAGAAAGGCATTCGACTCTCGATCAAGTGAAGAAGTGCAGGCAGAAAGAAAGATATGAGCGAACTACAGAAGGCGTGGTTCTACAACGAATATGGATCCATAGACGTGTTGCAGTTCGGGGAGATTCCTGTGCCAAAGCCGGGTCCAGGCGAGCTTCTAGTTAAAATCCGAGCTGCTGCTCTCAATCCTGTCGACTTTAAGAGGCGCAACGGCTTATTCAGAAACGCGGGTCCCGACTTTCCCGTATGACATGAGCTCATTCCCCTGTATTTTTTTTAACATAAGCTTCATCTCCAGCGGAAATCATGCCGTTGCCCAATTTGGGGTATTAAGATTTAGTACCAACAAATTAAATCCTGATTTTAAAAATTTCGTTTGTGTTATGTAGATTGTTCCGGGCTGTGATGCAGCAGGAGTGGTGGTCGAAGTTGGCGATGGCGTTTCCAAGTTCAAGAATGGAGATGAGGTCTACAGCGACGTCCAGAACGCGAGAGGCGCAGGCAGGCCAAAGCAGCGGGGGACTCTCGCCCAGTACACCTTAGTGGACGAATACCTGGTGGCGCCGAAGCCCAAAAATTTATCGTTCGAGGAAGCAGCCAGTCTGCCACTTGCTGTCCTTACGGCGCAGCAGGCGTTCGATATAGCGAAATTTGAGAAGGGGAAGAGCGCGTTCATTGTGGGTGGAGCGGGCGGAGTGGGCAGTCTGGCCATTCAGCTGGCGAGGCATGTCTATGGAGCTTCCAGAATTGTTTCCACGTCTAGCACTGGGAAGCTCGAGTTCGTGAAAAGCCTGGGGGCGGATGTGGTCATCGATTATACGAAGCAGAGCTACGATCAGATCTCCGAGAAATTCGATTTCGTCTTTGACACCATAGGTAAGTCACTCACTCCCCTTTGTTGGCTCGACATCTAATACAACTGTGAGGTAACGTGATGGATGCATTTATTTCATTTGCAGGGGATTCGTCCAAGTCTCATGTGGTAGCCAAGGAGGATGCGAAGGTTCTGGACATAGCTTCGTTTCAGCCTCATGGCAAAGTTGAATTTTTCAGGTTATCAGCCCACGGCCAAAACCTGGAGAAACTGCAGCCGTACATAGAGAGTGGGAAGCTGAAACCCGCGATCGATCCCAAGAGCCCGTACTCATTCTCTGACGTTAGAGAGGCCTTCAAACATCTTGAAACCGGACGAGCCAGAGGAAAGATTGTCATTTCACCCATCGACTAACACACAGACATCGACTTTGATTGCTGATTTTTGGAATATTTCAGTTCATGTCATCCATGTCTTTCCGATCTCAGAATATTCAAGAAACCCACAATGTTTGAAAAATCCGCAATCGACTTACGTTGATAAACTACTTGTATGTTCATATTATTTTTGGAATATTTCAGTTCATGTCGTCCATGTCTTTCGGATCTCAGAATATTCAAGAAATCCTCAATGTTTGAAAAATCCGGAATCGACTTACGCTGATAGGCTACTTATATGTTCATATTAAACTCATAGGCTACTTGTATTGTCATATGTATATTGTCATCAATGCATTAACATTCATAGTGATGTCCGTAGAGTTTTGTTTTGGATATAAATTAACTTCCATGTGTTAGAACATTAATCACGCTTGATTGTATGAGTCATCAATGTTAGTCTGCGGCCCGAGTGTTGGTGAAAAATAAATTACAGTTGCACTCAATTTATGTATAAATTTATGTGTTTGTGAATGTATTGATCAAACTCGAGTCTTGAGTGTTTCTGTCAAGCTCTTCCATAGAGTCTTCGTAGTTTCTGTCATGGTATCAAAGCCGAACGTTTCCGTTTAGTTTCACAGCTCAAGCCTCGTGTTGAATTTGTGAGCTTTAAGTGTGTGCCCTGGCATTTGTAGCTTACCCACCATTGTGTGTGGAGATGCGGTGAACCTAGAGTCTGAAGAAGAGCTCAGGTGAGCGATAAGAAGAAGAGTATGGATTGCATATTGGTTGACGAAGATTGCAGCGTGTGGAAGTGTATTAAGAGGTTGCGCGACTTCCAGAAGTACCTTGTGTGTGTGTGAAGATTGGTAAGGTTGTTTTGTGCCACTTGACTGTTAGATTGGTCTGCCGCAGTGAAGAAATAGAGACTGTTGCAAAGTATTTTGTTTGTTGCAGGCTATATTTGCATGTGGAGGAGAGTCTGAGTTGATCGACCTTAATTTGTTCAATCCCTAAATCGTTTTCTTGAATTGCTGAAAGTGTTGAAGAACGAAATTGTTGCGGAGCTGAGCAGATTATTATGCGGCTGTTGTGAGTTCATTGTGCCATTAATACACGCTGCTGAGTGCTTTTAGGTTGTGATGAATCAGTTGTATGAAGAGGCAAGTGTTCGCCGAAGAGCCCACTAAGTAAGGAGAACCTAAGTTGTATGCACCATTGTGCATTTTGTTTTTGTAGGGCTATCCTTGACTGATCTCTGTGAGAAGAGAGTTCAGCGTATGTGTATTGATTCCAGAGTATGTGTATCTAAGGCATTTGGAGAGTGTTGTGCTACTTGCTAAGTAATCGGGTCTTGTAAAGGAGGACGTCGAGTTGCTAGCCCGGTTGAGCCATGAGAGCATATTGAAAGAGCCCCGTTTCCCTAGTTCGTTTGTGGACGTTTGAGTTGCAACGTTGAATAAGCTTGGTAGTGAAATGAAAGAATGCCGGTTCTAATGTACTTTTGTTGATGTGTTCTCTGTGTTTGGTGTGCAATTTTTTTGTGAATCGAAGCTACTAAAGCTCGTGGGATAGTGAAGCTGGAAAAAGACCACAAACATTGCTTCTTGATAGCCGACAAGAATCCTATTGGAATGGATATGTGGTTGTGAAAACTCAAGCCACAGGTTTATGTGAGCCACTTATGTGGCAGAGGCACAGATTGTTGTGTGACTTTGCTTTGTCATGAGTTGTGTAGTTGTGCTGTTGTGAGAGTGTTGTGAGAGTGTCAGGTAATAGAGGAGAAAATAGAGTTGTTTTTGTGACCTCTACTCTGGGATGAGGATGCTTGAAAGTGAGCTTCTTGTTGGAAAAAGTTGATCATAAGAGTAGTAGCAAAAGTGTGGTGCACATTCACCGAAGTGAGAGGTAGAGTCGAGCATGGTGCTATTCTGAGGTGAAAGTTGGCCATTGTTTCACGAAAATTTAAGCATAGCTAAGAGTTGTGTGGGAGCGTTGTTAGATCTCCAAAGTGTCTTATTTGTTGCGTTCTTTTTGTTCTAAGGTAATATGTCTATCTTTTTATACTTTTTTTCATAATGAATCTTTGGATGATCATTTTTTCATGAGTGCATTTTGGAAGCATTTTTGGGTCTAGCAGTATTTTTAGTTCGAAGAAATGTCTGACAAACAATGTGATTCTATTGATGATCATGCTCATGAGCTAAAGTCTATTCCACATGATCTTGCAATCACTCAAAGTAAAAATTTCTTATCTAAGAACGAAACTGTTAGAAATTTGATTGGATTTGTTTCTAAGATGGGTGTGACAATGGAGGATATGACCATGGATGTTGTTCAAAGTCCACTCATGTTCGAAGGTGAGTGCATTTTGGTGGATGAAGAGGAACTTGGTCACATACTTTACAAGGCTACTTTTCATGGAAAGTGTGATGCACGAAAGTGTTCCCTCTGTGGACAAAGGCAACCCCTCCAGCCCTAGAGTGGGTCTAGTCACAAACAAGGACAGATCAACAATAGATTTCCTTAAACAGTCATAGTTGGAGGCCTACCCCAATTGGTCGTTGATGGAGTTTCGTTGCGCTGCTCTAGCTTTCGCTTCCTTCTCCTTAATGAGTGATCAACCTCAAACAATGCAAAGGAAATATAACAAGGCACATAATCAGAAAACAACAATGATCTATTTACTCACAAAGTCAAGAAGTCATGAGCTATCGAGTAAATCACATACAAGACATAGGAAAACATCATTGATTGTATTAATAATGAAATACGAGCAAGCTTACAACCAAATTCTTGACATCACAAGCCTTCTCACAGGAATCCAGCCAACATGTTCTTCAAACATTCACTCTTTGAAGATGGATCTCCCAACATACAAAGTCTCTCTCTCACTCATAAGTTTTACATAATAGTGAAGAGCACTTCACAACCTTCCACAAGCTATCAACACTCTCACACTTGTCACACCCACACTAGCTATCTCTCAAACTTAAGCACTAACAACACTGCTCAATCCAAGGATTTTACCAACTAGCTGATCATAGCAAAGGTGAGTGTTTAGATAGGAGAAGGAGTCTCCATGAAAGGTGGAAGAGAGAGCTTATCCCCAAGGAAGGTAGCACAATTGATGGAAGTGCCATGACAAAAAAGGAAGGGCGACACAAACTATGCCAACACCCTGGTTTGGAGTCATCTAGAAGGCCGACTGTTGGAACAAATTTGCGTAATCTGGATCATCATGAGTGTATAACTAAGCTCCAGCGCTCACATTGCTAGTAAGTAATGTAGCCAGTCAGACCATCGCTAAATATGGCAAATAGCCTCGTGAGGGGGCATGAAATCGGATCGTCGCAGGAAACAGATGTACTTTCACACTGGAAGCATGGCTGGACTGTTTACGACCGCCATTTAGCGCGTATATTAAGTCCATAGTCATGATGAAGCAAATAACTTAGGAAAAGTGGGTCAATTGGTAGCATAAGAGAGCATTTGTTCAGTATGAGCATGGTTGACTTGGACACATGACACAGTAAAAGGACTAGGAATGAAGGCAGTGACAAATTACTGTATAACAGATGCCCCCTAAAGTATGAAGCTTGAGAGAGTGGGAGGGGTGAGATTCTTTACGAAACTGACTGAGCTGGAACACCATCTAGAAGAACCTGCAGGCGCAATTACAACTGATATCTCTGATAGTGAAATACATGTAGTCTAGGCATGGATGCAACCATCCAAAAGACATATGAACTAGGTTTGTGGTATGGATGCAGCCATCCAGCTAATAAGACCATGATAATGATAAAGGTATGGTCGTAGCCATCCATGAAGACTCGGGTATGGTCGCAGCCATCCATCAATGAGTCATGCAATCACAAACCAAACCACGTAGCCTAAACATGTGTAATTTGAGTTCAAGGTCTTGAACCCAACCGACCATAGTACAAGTTCTAGCATGCGAATAGAGGTGCTGAAGTCGAGCATGATAGAAAGTCGTTTGATTAGTAGTCGATGATGTAAACCGTTAACAAGCGTGAGAGAAACCACCAATAATGCCAATGGTTCTCAAGGGACTGTCCAGTACAATCCACAAAGTGTGAAGAATGAGCATAAGTTAAACACTCATGGAATCAGCCAATCAACGACCAATGATGTAAGTCGACCATTAGGCGTGAAGAACTTGCCATTGAGGCATGCAAACTCCAAGGTACCAAAAGGTATCTCTTGATCAATCTCCTAGATAATGAGTTGATGTCGACAGGAGACGACCTGTTGCAGGAGGGCCATAATGTTTCCCCCATTAACAACACGAGACAATGAACAAACGGTAGATGGTGAAACAGAATATAGATGAAAAGGTGAGGATGTAAACTGCAGAAGGATTATACTCTTGAACATGTCGATGACACGACTCCGGAGGGTGGCAGCATTCAGGTACCAAGGGATTAGAGGCTTAATGGAGACAGCATGGATCAGATGGAATGAGGCTAAATGACAACCCAAACCTGCAGAAGGCCAAATCATGATGTATGGATATCCCAACCCGACAAGAAGCAAAAGTGTCGATGTTCAAGAGTGACTAGCTGCCATAGACAATCAATGATGATTTCCAAATTTTTCCCCCACCATTGCTGGTGAGTACCCCAATTATTTTTGAAAACAAGCTTGAAGGGGATAGAATATGCTTGTAATATAAGTTCGACCTTCGTTCGAATCCAACCTAGTAATAGTTTAACGATCCCTAGGGAGGAGAAGCACGAGTCTCGTCATGGTGACGAGTCCAATGTCGTCAGGGTTTAACGAGTCCGACATAGGCAAAACTTGGAGTCTTTTTCATGTTTAGAGAGTTTGAAAAAGACAAAGAAAAGAAAACTCCAGGGGGGTCCTTTTTCGTAAATTTGTCTCTTGAGCTCGAAAATGTATAAAACGATACTTGAAAGAACTTCTTGACCATTACGATCAAGGAGGAATTTTCATGATTAGTGACCTCGATCCAAAAAAGTAGAAAAGCGATCGAAACCATGCTGTTTCGTGACCAATAACGAGCATGGAACGACAAAAGCTCTGCAATATTTTCACGTTTATATGGCTGGAAAAGAGCTTAAAGCAGACCACCTCTCATTTTTTTTAACGAGTCGAAAGGGAAAACTCGACAATATTTTTGCTTTTAAATGGTTGGAAAAGAGTTGAAAGGAGACCTCCATTTTTATTCTCTTTAGCGAGTCAAAAAGGGAAAAATACTCGGCAATTTTTTTATTTTTTATGAGTCAGAAAAGAGCTTAAAGGAGACTCATCCTGGAGGAACAAGTGGTATAAAGGGTAGCAACTAGTTCCGGTAATGGTGGAACTGCTCAAAACATGTAATGGTCAAGAGGCTGGCTAATAAAACCACTCGTTGTTGTAGTTCCTCAAGAAAGGAAAAGCAACCAAGTGAAAGCATATAATCGGCCAAAGAGATGGTGGTAATGGAATGAAACAACTAAGGTACATCTAGCAGAATTTAGCGGGTAGATGGCAATCACGAGATGTAAATCAGATATGGGTTCATTTTTACACAAGCTTGAACCATGGAGAACTCTGCTTGGATTCGGTTTCATATTTACACAAGCTTGAAATGAAAAACTATGCTTGTTATGAGTTTGCATGCCCCCAGCATAATGACGCAAATCGAGGTACATTCCCCCCAAGCTTCATTGCATTTAATGAGGTAGATGGAATGAAAGTTCACTTTCGAGATCTTGGAAAGACTCGACTTGGATTTTATGAAATCTTAATCAAAGACTCGATTTGGAAAGGGAGTTGTTTCATTTTTTAATGAGATTGACACAGTAAAAGAACTATCCTCATAACCCTTGTTTCATTTTTTAACGAGCTTGACACCAGATCAGGAACTATGCTCGAGACTCCTAGTTTCATTTTTTAATGAGGTTGAGACACAAACAAACTATCCTCGTTACTCCTCGGTTCATTTTTTAACTAGGTTGACACAGGAACAAACTATTCTCGTACACCTTGGTTCATTTTTTAACGAGGTCGACACAAGATCAGAACTATCCTTGGCACCCTTGTTTCATTTTTTAATGAGCTTGACACAAGATTAGGAACTATGCTCGAGACCCTTGTTTCATTTTTTAAACGAGCTCAACACAAGATCAGGAACTATGCTCGAGACTCCTTGTTTCATTTTTTAATGAGCTTGACACAAGACAAAGAACTCTGCTCAGGCCCTTGCTTCATTTTTTAACGAGGTTGACACAAGACCAAAACTATTCTTAGGACTCTTTGTTTCATTTTTTAACGAGCTTGACACAAGATCAGGAACTATGCTCGAGACTCCTTGTTTCATTTATTAACGAGCTTGACACAAGGTCAAGAACTATGCTCATCACCTTGTTTTCATTTCTTAACGAGGTTGAGACAGGAACAAACTATCCTCGTTACTCGGTTCATTTTTTAGCGAGGTTGAAATAGGAATGAACTATCCTCATACACCTTGTTTCATTTTTTAACGAGGTTGACACAAGACCAGAACTATCCTCGAGACTCCTGTTCATGGGCCATATGAGAACATGGCTCCCAAGAGGTCTTTGCGGGATGGAAGAAACACACTCTAGGAGGAATACATGTCATGATGCACCAGTGATAGATCGGGTTCCAATGCCCCCAGTACATGATGTACGAGGCCATCTGCATAATCATCAACAGAGATGGAGACAGAACGGGTAGCCACATAATTGACCTGTGGCAAGGAAGTTACTGCTTGCGAGCAATGTTATGCTCTTAACCTGCAAATGATACCCAAATATAGAAGATGCGAAGAAAAGATACCCAGAACATAGAATAGCAATGATTTTATTATTCAGAGAGTAACGTTCACTTGCCTCTTCGAGGGGCAACCTCCAATAGAGCAGATCTCGACTACAAAATAAGATACGATGCTCCTCGCAGCGAGTCTCTATCCTTTATATATGACTCATACATGCAATACCACAGGCCAATACCGTGGTATTACTAATACCATCTATCTAACACTATGACCCATTTGCAACTAACTGTGATTCCGTTATTAATTGCGGATTAACCACTTACAATTATTAATATGGGCTTTATTGACTCTTGAATATGACGTGGTCCCACTACATAGATAAGGGGGTTAGGGTGGGACCCTAACATGCCCTCCCCCTTAAGACTAGCCTTGTCCTGAAGGCTGAAGCTGCGGAAACTGCTGCAAAATAGTGGCTGGCTCCCAAGTTGCATCTTCTAGAGAGGTGTCTTTCCATT
>APFE031617729.1:22148-39417 GCA_000404065.3 Pinus taeda | reverse complement strand
AAAAAAAAAAACTCCCCATTTTGCATCTTCATAAAGCTGACTGGAAATTTAATATTACATTTTGCCAAACTGAAAATTTTGAAACCAAAATGAATCATCCAAAAATAGAAATTGTTTCCAAATTAAATAAAAGATATCAGAATGAAAGGATATACACAAATTCAGGTAAAATTTTATTAAGAAATTACAATGAATTTATCAATTTCTAGTTATTATTATTTTATTTTTTTATAACATACATTTGGTAGGTTTCAAAATCTATAAATTTCAACCTAATGTCATTTAAGGCCATCAAAATGAAAGAAGATATACAAATTTTGATGAATTTTTAGAAATACAATGAATTAATAATTCAATTTCTGGTTATTAATTTTTTATATGTAAAATTCATATGGTAAGCTCCAAAATCTATAAATTTAAACACAATATCATTTCAAACCAACATTTCTTATTATTCAGAATTAGTTGCCAGTAAAACTTCACCAATCACTTTCGAAAGTTTAGAGAGAATTTACTAACTGAAAATCACATCAACTTCCAGTACAGATTTCAGTTTCAACAATTTTTATTTTTATTTTTATTCAGAAACATAGCTAAAAATTATGATAATGTGCAAAGCAACGGATATGCAAAAACCTTACTAAACCAACATATCGTTAATGGATGAAATTTCATTAGAATGAGGCAGTACAAGATGAAGCTTGAAGGATCAATACTTGAAACAAATACATATACGTATATCGTAGCCGCTGCCTCCTAAGAAAGCGTTGAGGCGCTTCACCTCAACATAGGAAAGGAACGTAGTCCTCTTGATGATAGGAGGAAGATTGCCGGCGAAGGGAGCACCATGATGTCTCCTTTGTGGAGTGTTCTGTTGTACACAATATTGATTGAAGATATGAATCCAGCACAAATTACTCCTCCAACCACCAGCAGAATCTCAGAACCTTCTGGATGGTTATGCAATGGAATGATGCCTTTGGGCGCGAGGTCGAGTCTAGCTATCGACACACCAAGGCCATTCACTGCAGAAAAATATGTTGAGAAGGTCGGATTTACAACAACACTGGGAAGGTCAGAGTTACAGCAGCACCGATGTTGTTGTTTACATTCCTGATATCTTTGAATCTGTAGTTAAGGATGAATCCGCCTTGCAAGGATAAGCTAGGAGTGAGCGACAAGTTTGCCACTCAGAACTCTTGCCCACGCGAAGGATGAAAAGAAAAATTACATTGGACTAGAACAGTTGCTAGCAGGGAGGCAATATTGCAAGTTTCCATGATTGATTAATCCAATGCTATAATTTCGGAACACAAAAAAGTTTATAGGGTCAGAGAATAACCTCATGAGTATCTTGACTACATATAATTGATTTCCATTTCACAGGAAATTTGTCCTTCCACTCCCGAGAACATTGTTTTCGCTCTGAAATCTACAGATCCAAGCATTTCGGCCACCTTACAGAAATGGTGGCTTCTATTCACCTGCATGCCAACGGACATCCATATCAACTATTAACCTTCAAAATAATGGTATTTTTTCCAAAACAATGGCCAAACATGGAATGGAAAAATTACAGCAAGAAGAAGATTCCGGAAATATCGATGAACAAATAAACCAATCTTACGAGAGAAACCTTTTTCTGATAAAACAAGATGGGAATAAGTCTTTGTTTTAACCCATCAAGAATAGTTAACCAAGAAGAAACCGTTCAGCGAGAAGAAACAGTTCAACAAGAAGAAGTTACTCAGGAAAAATTATAGCAAGAAGAAGAGTCCAGAAATATCGATGAACAAATAAACCAATATTGCGAGAGAAACCTTTTTCTGATAAAAAAAGACGAGAATAAGTCTTTGTTTTAACCCATCAAGAAATAGTTAACCAAGAAGAAACCGTTCAGTAAGAAGAAGCTACTCATTTTAATTATTAACTACTTACCTGACGGTGTAAAATTATTCAATCGTCTAACATTCTATTTAATGGTGTAGATTTGTACATGATGGCAT
This sequence comes from Pinus taeda, assembly GCA_000404065.3. NCBI lineage: Eukaryota > Viridiplantae > Streptophyta > Pinopsida > Pinales > Pinaceae > Pinus > Pinus taeda. The sequence goes on along the minus strand of APFE031617729.1, from coordinate 37,411 downwards.
TTTGGAGAGTGGTTCCCAAAGGGAAACACCTTACGGCGTAAAAAATCAAGATGAAGTTACAGTTAATTTGTTTGAAAATTGTGATCCTAAAATAATTTAGGATTTATGTGGGAATTTGAAATATGAGCCTTAGATGTTTCCTAGGAATTCTTAACTACATGTTTGTGTAAGTACTTTGGTTTGATCTTGAGAAGTGGATAACGTTTAACTATCATTTATTTAAATTCGATTGTAGCTCCTGACTAAGTTTTCTTATTTTATTAATCATGAAATTAATGTTTTCTCCATCCCACTTTCATCAGGATATGATGACAAACCAAATGCCCATAGGAATTCAATTGTGCATTGCAAGTTTGCTTTAAAAGTTCATATCATTAATTTTGAATCATCAGTACGTCTTGGATGGGATAGAAATGTGAATCAGAAGTTCGACTTAATGGTGCTTTAAATTTTCATAGATATAATATTTATTTAATAATATCTTGAGGTAGTGATTGGATTTAATTATGATGATATTTCATTTGGTGAGACAAGTAAGGAAAATTTTAAGGATGGAAGTTCATTTCAAGGTTTAGAAATCTTGGCGAATATTATTAATCTTTAATATGCAAATTGTAAAATGTGTAGTGACAATAATTTGTAATTATATTATATTAGTCTAAAATAATTTTTGGTGATTTGTAAGGTAAAATAACTTTGTACTATAAAATTTGGGCGAATAATTTTTTGGGAAAAATCATGGAAACTTAGCCCACTTGAAAATATTAGCTCATACAATTTTCCCTAGAGACATATATATACTCTAGTTCTAGATAAATTGTAGTATAACAGACAAACTTCCATACAGACTAATGACATCTAAAATCAATGCCTCTAATTGAAGATAAAATGAAGATATATGAATAAATAAGTAAACTGCACATTTGAATTGTGACATGGTACATCTTCATATAGATTAATCCCTAAAAGGGAAAATGTTAATACATGCAACAAAACTTCCTTTGTAAATGACTATTAAACCCTTTATAAACCCCCATCTCTGCACCATCCTCCCCACATGCTTCACCACCACCACAACCTTGGAAGGAGTTGGAGGGAGTAGAGCTCCCTCTTATAGAAAGGTAATTATTGGTTACCATATCACCCACCAACATTAGCCCATCGACACCTACAATCCATAAAAGACAACTAATCCAACAAAAAATAAAGGCTCTGCTCACCCCTCATTGGCTAGTTATAAGATCCTAGGTAACTACCTTCCTAAGGCAACCATGTACACAAAATTTGAATATTTCATAGCTCACATTTGTGAATACATCCAATACATGAGACCATGCCTTGATTGATAAATTCCTCAGAATTTGAACGACATTGAGGAGCTAAGCCACCCCTGTCACCTCCATAACCTAGTAAATCCCCTACACTCAATAATTGTTTTGATCCTATTGCTTCCCTAGATACCTGGACACCCTCCACAGAGCACTCCCCCTCCCCAATCTAGAAACGTTGGACTTAGCGGTAGCCAAAACTCCCTCTGAAAATACCTCGAATATACAAGTTTCTCCAATCGATCTTGTCGCTCAAGACTCAATCCCTTCAGGTCCAAACATTTCTCAATCCCTTGGGGAAACTGAAGAGATGGATTTGGACTCTTTAGATATCCCTAATCTTGCCAAATATTTAACATATACAGATCCAAATTCCATCCAAAATCATCAATTCAAAATTATCAGCAAATCCATCCTCAAATCATCGAAGCAAGCCCAAAATTCCTCCTCAAACCAACCCAAGAATAACCCACTAGGGGTACAAGCCCAACCTATGAAAGAACCAAAAAATATCCATAAAGATGAAAAGAAAAAATGTAGGATATATAACCAACAAAACCTCAAGGAATTATGTGGAATTCTTGTGAACTCAAGCTAAATTAAGTTAATTTCAAAGGTCTTTCCCTGCTCCAATCCCCTTCCCCACCTCATAAATATCATTTCATGGAATATTTAAGGCCTCAACTGTAAAGGCAAGTACAGGCTTCTCAAGGACAAACAATTTTCGAAACATCACCTTATTAATGATGTAAGAAACCAAAACCTCTAGAGACTTTATATGAAACTAACAAAAAAATGGGGGAGCAAGTGTTAATCAATTACTATAGATGCTCAAGGTCATGATGGTCTAACCAATATATGGAATTTTAATGATGCCTCCATTCTCAATTTTTTTTTAATGCATTCAAAGTTATTATAGTTCAATTCCATCCGGTTCGGATGACACCTGCCTTATGTCCAATGTGTATGGATCCTCACTTCCCAAATAAAAGGAAATATCCCTTTACACTCTTCAATAGACTAGCCTCCTAATTAATCCAAATCCCTAGATTTTGGGAAAGGACTTCAATTGATAAAATCACTGGTGGAAAAGAAAGGGAAGGTTCACAATCTTGAGGATGAAGTGAGCCACTTCCATTATGCAATGAACCAAACCCATCTAGTTGATCTCACCACCATCAATGAAACATACACTTGGGATAACCATCGAGGGGGGGTTCAATAGGTCACTATGAGGCTTGAATGATTCGTAATTTATGAAAGCATCATGTTCAAGGATATCTTCATGGAGGATATTATCCTCCCCAACCACAAATTTGACCATTGATTGATCAAAATCGATATGGAAATGAAATATTGGCCCCGAAACCAATTGTTTTGATTGGAATGCTTATGGATTCAATACTTGGATTCTCCATCATTCATCCAAGAATGGTGGACTAAATTCCTTTGCATAGAAGGATCAACTATGTATTGGCTCAAGAGAAAACTTCAACACTTCAAAACCTAGCTTAAAACTTGGAATAAAGAAAAGTTTGGCAACACCTTGCAAGCCAAACAAGACCTTGAAGGGCAGATGGAGAACATCTGACAGGAAGTAATTCTACATGGAAAAACAAATGACCTTATAAAAGAGTAATCCAACATCCTATTACAATTGGAAGAGAGGCGAAAGAAAGGAGAAATTATATAGCAACTAAAATCTCAAACAAAATGTTTGAAAGAGGGAGAAATGAATATTTCTTTCCTCCATAACTCAATGCTTCATCGCTACCATCACAACCCCATATCCTCTTTATGGAAGCAAGAGGGATCTAAAGTCCGAGATCGATAGGACATGGCTTAAGAGATAATCGTCTACTTCAAGGACATTCTAACATATCCAAATCCCAATAGATTAGAGGTCATCCATAAAATCATGAAGTATATTCCTACTTAGGTCACCAAGGAACCAAATGTGGGACTCCTGCAAAAAATCACCATTGATGAAGTGGAACCTATGGTGAAAAAAATGCCTCATAATAAGGGCTCAAGCTTTGATGAATTCACAACTAACTTCTTTTAGTTTTATTGGACCATTGTTGATAGAGGCTTATGGGAAGCAGTGGACGAATATAGGCAATCAAAGACCGTATTGAAAGCTTTAGATGTGACCTTCCTCACCTTGATTCCTAAAAGATATAAAGTCAAGGATCCTAGAACTTCAGACCCATAGCTCTGTGTAATGTAGTGATCCGAACTTAAATAGGAACGCAACAAATTATAGATATAATGATAAACATAGAGATGCAACAGAAAACCACTTCATTTCATTAATAAAAAAACACTGAATTATGCTTACAAACATAATGGAAATAAGATAGCTCGGGCGATGGCGGCTTATCTTTGAGAAGAGATATGGCAGCTACATGCCTTTGAACTGTGTTAAAATGAGGATCAAGGGCCTATTTATTATTGGAAAGCATGGGAAAACCCTAAACAACCAAATCCCTAACCCCATGAGATGTAACAACAAAAGTTTGTGGGTCTTGTTGGGGTTAGTTGGGCAACCAAATTTTCGGGGTCATAACTTGGTCATATTATCTTCGTTTGGTGCATACAATACCTTGTTGGAAAGGTCTCTCTGAGTACTAAAAGCTTTGCCACAAGCCCCTTCCAAATTTTCTAGGCTGCGGAACCCAAAAAAACGTCGTTTATGGGGTCAAAACTTCTCCAGAAGTTCAGGACCCAAAAAACTGCTAAAAATAGTAAATGCTGAAATGCATAAGGAAACAAATGAAATTGACTAGGGAGTCTAGGTGGAATAGTCGGGTGGCCACAATTATCCACCTGGATCATTCCTTCTCCTTTAGGAAGCAATGGTCTCCATTGCATGCAGAGTCTCCATGAGTTCAATTTTTTTTTGTTGAACATGGTCCTCGGTGAGCCACTTGCCCTAGTGAAGGAGTTGGCCTGTTTTGACAACTCGATATAGCTATATCGTCTATTGGTGAGTGCTCTTGATCTATGTGTCCATGATCTGACCAGTTGTGGCTTATTCCATGAAGTCCGAGTTGAGATCTTTTGGTGTGAGTTGTTCTACAATGCCAGATGTGTCCAACAATGGTGGAAAGTATGGTCGAAGGTGATCTACATTGAACACTGGGTGAAAACCAAGGAACGATGGGATACTGAGCTCGAATTCATTGTCACCGACGACCTTGGTGATGGTGTATGACCCATGTCAGAGCAGGCGAAGCTTGCGGTGGGGTCTAGCGAGGCGCTCCTTCTGCAAATGTAGCAAACTTTGTTGCCCACCTAAAACTTCTGCGACACTGGATGCTGATCATGGTGCTGCTTGTACTTAGCATTGGCTCTGTCCAATATATCATGGACTTGCTGGCGGATGTGTTGAATGCACTCAATGAAGTTAGCCCTTTCAGCGTCAGACTAAACGTGGGTCGAATCTACCTGAGTGGCTGCAAATGGTATGGCCACATCAATGGGGCATAATGGCTGAAATCCCAACCCTACTTGAAAGGGGCTATGGCCTGTTGAGTTGTGGAGAGCTCTATTGTAACTGTGTTGTACATAAGGAAGAATTTCATCCCATGTGCATGGATGCTTCGATTTGTACATGCGCAACATGTGTACGATCATCCTGTTGACAACCTCTGTTTGGCCATCAATTTGGGGATGGAAAGATGTGGACTTTGTAAGTTTTGTAACGAGCATCGACCAGAGAATTGACCAAAATTCACTCAAGAATCTGTTGTCCTAATCTGATACAATGGACTGTGGGATCCCAAAGTGTACCCATACTCGCTCAAAGAAGATCTTAGCAGTGGCCTCTGTTGTGATACTCTTCTTGCAGGGTGCCATCATGGCCATCTTAGAGAATCTATTGATGACCACGAAAATGCAATCATTTCCATGCTTAGTAGAAGGAAGGCCCAACATGTAATCCATGGAGAGAGATTCACAAGGTCGGCTAGGAGTAGATAGAGGAGTATACATGCCTTGCTTCTTGATGGTTGGTTTGGCAATGACGTAGGCAGTGTAGGATCTAATGTACTTCATAAAATCCTGAAAAAGTTTCGGCCAATAAAAATACTTTTGCAATACTGCCACTATTTTATCTACTCTGAAATGTCCAACAACCCGACTGTAGTGCGCCTCCTAAATCATCTTGGCACACTCACTTGAAGGAACACAGATGTGTCCCAGGTGGCATAACAGTGCATCCTGAAGGTGAAAATTTGGGACTTACTTCCCTTCCAGGAGTGTCTAGTATATGTTGTCGAATTCTGGATCACTCTTATAAAGATGTAGCCACCCTGATGTCTTGTGCCCATAGGAGTTGAGCACAATGATCAATGCCATGATCAATGGTCGGTTGAGGCAATCAACAACATTATTGGTGCTACCCTTCTTATACTTAATGTTCAAATGGAACTGTTGCAAATCGTTGGACCATTTCTGATGGCGATCATTCTACAACTTCCCTTGTGTTTGTATGAATTGTAGAGGTTGGTGGTCTGTGTGGATGATCATTTCCTTTCCCAAAATGTAATGCATCCATTGAGGGAAAGCCTCCACAATGGAATACATTTCTTTGACATAAGTGGGGTATTTTCAAACTGTGTCTGAAAGTGTCTCACTGTGGTAACTTGCCACCGAATGCCCATGTTCAATAAGAACCGCACCAATAGCATAGTTGGAGGCATTTGTCTCAATCTCAAATGGTTGTTGCAGGTCTGGTAATGTGAGCATTGGTGCAGTATAAAGGCAATTATTCAACTCGGAGAACGCTTGCTATTTGGTTTTTGACAAAAAAACTTTGATTTCACTCTGCCCTTGGTGACTTGACTTAAAGTCCAAATGATATGAGAGAACCTCAACTCGAACCTAGGGTAGAAATTGGCAAGACCCAAAAATCTCAGAGCTCTATTAGAGTGGTTAGGACTGGCCAACCCCGAATGAATTGTATCTTATATGTGTCCACATGTACACCCTTCTCATCAATGATGTACCCCAGATATTGAACCTAGGTTAGGCCAAAGGTGTGTTTCTCCAAGTTAGCACACAGCTTGTGTTGGCACAGGGTTTGAAGGTTCTGTTGAATATGGCGGAGGTGCTCTTCCCAACTCTAGCTAAAGATCAAGATGTCATCTAAATAAACCACCATGAATGCATTGGTGAAGGGTCACAAGCTATCATCCATCAGTCTCATGAAGGTTTCAGGGGCGTTTGTCAATCCAATCATCATGAACAACCATTCGAAAAATCCCTCCTTGGATTTGAAGGCAATCTTCCACACATTGAAGGGTTCGATAGGCACTTGGTGATAACCCGACTTAAAGTCAATCTGGTTGAAATATTTGGCCCACTTGATCTGCTCCTGAAGGTCATCAATGCACGAGATTGGATACCTATTCCAGATGGTGATCTTGTTCAGTGCCTAATAGTCAATACAGAGCCCCCATGTCCCATCCTTCTTCTATACCAAGACAATTGGGCTCCCACAAGGTCATGAAAATCGCCTGATGTGCCCTTTCTATAATAGTTTCTTAATCTTCCTCTTGATCTCATCGTTCTCCATAATAGAGTGTCGATAGATCGATCCACTAGGCAAGAGTGCGCCTGGGGTCAGATCGATGGAGTGCTTGACTTGACATTACAAAGGTACTCCTGTGGGTGAGGTAGAAATATCCCTATAAACCTCCACGACCTCTTCCATCTGCTGCTACTGTGCAGAGGAGTCTTGCTTGGAAGTAGTGGCCACAACCTTCTTTGGGGGTGAATCATAAGGAAAATAAATTTCTTGGTCTGGGAAATGATCTTACTACATTGCTTTACAGTGATAAAAGAGATGGCGGTATGCGGGGCTACCTCCAATATCTTGTACAGCTTATTAGCTAAAGTAAGAATCACAGAGCGAGGTATAGACTCATATACAACATGTCACTTCCACAAGTATGGTTGTCCTAACAATACATCAAAAACTTCAAGAGGAGTAAAGTCACATAGTACCTCATTTATGAAGGGCTTGACGCTGTAGGGAAGGCGACACTACTAGATGCAATGAAGATCTCGTCCTTGGTGAAGCCACCCGATGGTGTACAACTGTGGATGTGCTATAGTCTTTAGGCCCAGCCACTTCACGACCTTTGCTACAATGAGGTTCTTTTGGCTCCTGTTGTCGATAATGAACTACAGCAAAGAACCCTTCACCCACATCTATGAGTGGAAGAGGCATTCCCCCTCCTCTGGATATTTAGGCTCAATCTTCTAGATCTTGGTAGTGGCCACGGTGGAAGTGGGCTTCACATCAATGATCTGTTTCCCTTTGTTAGTTCCCTTATCAGGTTCTGATTCAGAGTTGGAACCTACGTATGATTTGGAAGCCTTCAACTCGACCACCAATAACTACTTGGCCCGACACTCACTTGTATTGTGAGTGGAGCTCTTATGGAACTCACGCCATTTTCTTGTGTTTGTCTTCGGGGCATTGTTCTTTGTTTGCAGCTTCGGCCAGTTGTACTAGGTAGCACCGCCTTGCCTTGGTCCTTTATTCTCTAGTTTTTTAGAACCTTTTCCTTGCTTTGGATTTGCATATCTAAAGACCCGCTTCTTCTGTTTAAACTTCTTCTCAATCTTGACAGTGTATCAATATGTTGTATCGAGCAAGGAAATGTCTAGGAACTCCATCTTGTCCTGGATGTACTTGTGTAGATAACTACGGTACTTGAGCACCAAATTCCACTCAGTATCCTTGATACCCAGCTTCGTGTGAAGGGTATGGAAAGTATTTGTGAACTCTGGCACATCTTGGTCGCTTCCCTACCATAGCATGGTCTACTTTATGTATTTGTCCTCATAGCTCCCGACAAGGTAATATTGTTCCTTGATGGCATCTCAGAAGTAATTCCAAGTGGGTGGGGATGAAAATAGTGAGGGTTCACTCTCGTCCTTTTTTTCACAGTATGTTTCCCACCAATCCTTGACGTGTGGGGCGACTTTAAGAAGTAAAAAAGTAATATTTTCCCGATTGGAAAAGTCATGAAATGGAAAATATCCTTCCAATAGATTTAACCATTTATATATGATGTTTGCATCTATCAGGCCTTTGAATATGGGAATAACAAAGTTAACTTGTACCTTAAAAGGAGTGGCGCCTCTAGAGTGGCATCTGGATGAAGATGCATTGCCTATGGGTAGTCGTCGACGAATCTGGGCAAAGTTATCATCATCGCATCCCTTTGTCACTCGAGGGCTTCCTCGAGCAACATTTTGAAAGGATCTCATGTCCCCTTGTCTTTCTCTTTTTCCTCCATGGGAGGTCGTCGGGTTTTGCGAGGCTGATCTTGTAATGGTTCAACCAGATCAGGCCCTAACTCCATATAGCCTGACCTCATTGGGGAAATGTAAAGAAAAATAGAGAAAGCTCTGACTGCTCTGACACCACTAATCTGAACTTAAATAAGAATGCAACAACTTACAAATATAAACATAAACACAGATATGCAGCGGAAAAACACTTCATTTCATTAATAGAAAAACATTGAACTATGCTTACAAACATAATGGAAATAAGATAGATCGGACGATGGCATCTTATCTCTGAGAAGAGATGTGGTGGCTACATGCCTCTGAACTATGTTAAAATGAGGCTCAAGGGCCTATTTATTATTGGAAAACATGAGAAAACCCTAAACAACCAAAACCCTAATGCCCACGGGATGTAAGACCAATAGTTTGTGGTCCCTGTTGGGGTTAGTTGGGTAGCCAACTTCTTGGGGTCGTAACTTGCTCATATTATCTTTGTTTGGTGTGTATGATACCTTGTTTGGTCTCTCTGAGTACTACATATTTCACTGCAAGCCCGTGCCAATGCTTCGGAAGTTTAGGAACCGAAAAACTGCTAAAATTAGTAAATTCTGAAATGAATAAGGAAACAGATGAAGCTGACTGGGGGGTCTAGGTGGAATAAGCAGGTGGCCACCAATATCCACCTGGATCATGTAGTAAACGAAGTGATTGCCAAAATAATTGTTAATCCTCTCAAGCCCAATCTTCCAACCCTTATATCCATAGAAAAAACTAGCTATGTGGGAGGTCAAAAAATTCTATATGGGATCATGATTGTGCATGATACTATCAATCCCTAAAATCCACAAAAAAACTAGGCCCTGCTATTAATGCTAGTTTTTCCTAAAGCCTCTCACAAACTCAATTGACATTATTTCTTCCAAATCCTTCGTATGTTTGCCTTTGACAATGATTAGATTTACTAGATCAAAATTATTTCACCTTAGAATTTTTCTCTATCTTATTCAATAGATTCCCACTAAACCTTTCAAATCCTTTCACGACATTAGGAAGGGACACCCACTATCCTCATTTATATTTTTTCTTATAGTTGAAGGCCTAGGCCAAGCCATGAAGTCAACCATGTTAGAAAAAATATTAAAGGCTTAAATTTTTTTGGAGAGGGCCTCCCTCTCTCGCATGAACAATTTGTGGATGACACATTAGGTATGGGTGTCCCAAAAATCCAAGAGGCTAAATGACTCTCTTAAATTTTGGAGGATTTCACCAATGCATCTAGCATGGAAATCAACAAATCCAAATCACAATTTTTTTTCTTCAACACTCCATTGGTTTCTCTACATCACATTGTTAGGCTTCTTGGCTTCAAATCATCAAGCTACCCTCCACATACCTTGGTTCCCCCTTGGTTGATAGCGCCCTTAAACGCAGTCCGTTGGAAAACCTCATCACAAAATTCAATAATAAGCTCACATGTTGGACCTTTCACTCACTCAACATGCCAGGTCGACTTGTCCTTCTCAAATTTGTCTTACAAGCTCTACCTATGTACCTCTATTCAACTCTTGTGGCTCCTAATTTTATTCTTAGCTCCATTCACAATATCCAATTATATTTTCTATGAGGTGGATCGAAACTAGAGAAAACATGTCCCCTTGTCACATGGGACATTCTCTACAAACCTAAGTTATAGGGAGGCCTAGGCCTAAGGGACCCATCAACACTAGTGACAATCCTTGGCATCAAAATTTGGTGGTGATGGTTTTAGGGTGGCTCAGATCTTTGGAAACAAATTTGGCATAGGAAATATGCAAGACACATCCCTATTCAACAACTCATACAAAAATCCTTCTCCCAATTTTGATCATCCATATGGAACTTAGTTAAAAAAGGCATGTGTCTAGTTCAACAACATTGCTTCTGGGATATCAAGAATAGATGATCTACTTTGTTCTAGGTTGATTCCTAGAAAAAAATTCGCAAGATCAAAGAGAATAAGAACTTCAAACCACTACACCTCAACATGACTGAGCTTCACTGACACAAAATTATTGGGCTTCTACCACCTATAGCCAAGATTGGAAATAATGGTTTCCCTAGGAAATTGAACCCCTAAGACCGTTGTTGATTTTTGGATAGGTTTATGGAGGAAACTTAAAAAAATGTCAATCCCCATCTTGAATTAGGAGGAAAAATTAAGATGGGACTACATCCCAAGAGGTACCTTCTCCATACACAAATCTTATGGCTTGGTAGTTGGTTACTAAACTATTCCGAAAGCTACTATCTAGATCAATATCTAGAAAAGAAAATTATGGCCCAAAGTATTGATATTTTTATGGCTATTATTCCAAGAGAAAGCCTCATATTTGGATAACCTCTAGAAGCATAAGTATGTAGGTCCTTCTCACTACCATCTATGCCTTCAGGAATTGGAAAATTGGGAGCATATTTCCAACACCTGTCCCACACTCAAGACCTATAGTAGTTCCTAAATCATCAATGCAGAAATTGGATAGAGAATCAACTAGTATTCCCAAAACAATTGAGAGTTGTAGATTTCATGGCTTTTAAAATCCAATCTTTAATATGATATAGAATATTCTCTATAACCTACTTCTTTGGGCCATCTAGAAGGAAAGAAACAAATGCAATTTTAGAAACTGCTCTATGCCTTATGGTGCTCTATGGGCCATTATTAAAAAGAACATCAAGGAATCAATAACTACTAAATCATGGAATCTCCCATTTAAATCTATCTTGGGGCCCCAGGGCAAATTAAAAATAATACAACTGAACTTACCTCCTTGGAGGAAGGGCACAAGATCGCCTAGAGGCAAGGCTTCTCTAAATTACTAGTTGAAGGGGACTCACAACTTCTCATATCCATGGTAAAACAACTCCTAAATGGCTCTCACATTCATAGGGTGTTCTAGAGTTAGAGATCAAAAATCATTATAACTAGGGTATCTTCTCTCATCTTATTAATCCTAACCATCATTCCTTCTCATGTCAAATGCACAAGAAATAAAATAATAGACACACGAGCTTATTATGGTTGTTCCACCCCAAATGTAAAGCTCTCAACATTGTGGCACTCCTTGGAAGATTCCACAATCAAGCAAAGTTGTTGGGCCCAAATGCAACAACATCAATCCTCCCCAGGTGGGGTGTTATATAAGCCAGTGGGTGGGGGTAGGTTTCTACCATCTCACTATGACACACACCTAGGGAGGCAACACATCCTTATGAGGTTTGATAAGCCATGTAACACTATCAAATTAGGGGATTTTTGATGCCTAAAATGGGACTCCTAAGGAAATTATAAAATAATAGTGGAAATAATAAAATAAGATTAGATTACGCCATCAAATTTTAGAGGGAAAAAAGAAAAAACTATTATTTCAACTAGTATTTTCAACTTATCTCCCTATGGGTTTACTCAAATTTCGATCAGAAACACTCGTTGGATGCATAATTTGATTCCTCATTCAAGGAGTACCCATTTTGCATACTTTCGATGGACCCTACTACACGAAAATTAAGAAATACATGAAAAATGTGATTGCAATAATGTTTTTTTCATATATTTCTCATTTTTCATGTAGAAAGGTCCATCGAAAGTATGCAAGATGGGTACTCTTTGGATGAGGAATTAAATTTTGCATCCAATGAGTACTCCCACTCAAAATTTGAATAAACCTTAGCGAGATAAGTTGAAAATGAGAGTTTAAAATTAGTTTTATTATTTTATTATTTTTTAATCTTTTTATTTTTTTACTCCAAAAATGGTGAATCATTCCCCATGGTTGACATCATCATCTTGAATCCTATTGGTTCTTATAAAGTTTATTTTTGTTGTAATTTTTTCTTAGGAGGCCCATTTTAGACCTCAAAAGTCCCCTAATGGAATGTCCCTGCCACTTTGGGAACTCACAATAGGGGAGGGAAGCCTCTGCCCTTTATCCTCTATATCTTTCCTTATGTTTGTTTTCTCTACTGACTCCGAGAATTATGACTCTAGGCCATCCACTTTTGTTTATCCTAGAACTCCACTCTCTCTACTTGAGCAGGAAGACATGGCACATCAATAAGCATGGGCTAGTTGCGATGCAACCTATTACTAGGAGTCTGGGTGAACCTTAGGCCCAATTAAGGGTTGAAAGCTCTCCAACCAAGTTTTGGGAACTAACCCTATAGCCCATTTAGGCTGAAATGACCTAGGTGGAATGATTTTTTTCAAACGAATGGCGCACCCTCATTGATTTTGAATTTCTAGCTGAAGTGGAAGAATGTTTACCTGATGTAGGCCATACTCGAGGAATACACAACCACTACATTTATACTTGGAAAGGTTCTCCTTGATTGGAACACCACTATATAACACATGCTTCTCTCCTTGTAAATCATGCAATGAAAATTGACATTCATGGCCAAAAGGCTAGGACACATTGAAAGACACATGGGCCTCCATCCACAACCAAGTTTTTCTCTTAGAGCCCATCCATGTAGAATCCACCAACTTAGACCCCAAATCTTGAATATTTTTTGTTAGTTTTGTTAATTTTCATGGATCATTTTTGTATGTATTAGTTTACTAAAGGACCTTAAGGCCTAACTACTCCTTTTATTTTTCTATATTTAGTTGATAGGGTTAGATTTTGGACAAAAATACTTTTGAAAAGTTCGAACTTTTGCATTTTATTGACCCTATCTAATGGAAACTTTTATCAGATATAAATTGTAACCCATGTTAGTGGGAAATACAAACTTTAACTTAAAAAAAAAGACCGAAAACACAAGAAAAAAAAACAATAAGAGACAAAAACTTTCTTTGTAAATGTTTGACATTGCATGTGGCTAGGAAGAACATGAAGCTTCTTAATTAGTCTGGAATATGAGTATATTCATTGCTCGAGTAGGTTGAGTATTGCTTATTTGCTTGATTTAAGTTTGGATGTAAATTTATTGCTTACATTCAAGGTGGTATTGGAAAAATATAATTTTTACTTTTGCTTAATACCCTTGAAAGAATTAGTGTTAGAAAAGCACATGCATGAAGTAGTAAGAAGAGAGGGAGGTGTTGGAACCAAAATATAATCAAGAACCTACACATTTATGATATCTTGGAAGAAACATTATTCTCTTCCATTTGGTCTAATAAATTGTTCAACGTTTTCCTATTTGTAGGTGTGTTTGTACCTAGTAAGTTAAGCTCCTCTTGCTTCTCTCGATAAAGTTACTTTAGCTCATTCTATTGTTATTTTTCCCACCTTTATTGTATTTATTTTTTTCTTTTTCTTTTTTAATTCTTGATTCCATTGTTCTTTTGCAACAAATATTAACTCTCTTATCATTTTCAATATCCTTCGTCTTCTCCTTCAATTCAAACATATTTATTTATTTTCTTTTAACCCAATCAAGGCTATGATGTAATCTTATGAATTTAGTAACTAGGAACTACTTAATTAAAGAAAATATTTTTATCCTATCCCATATTTATCTATCACTCTCTCCACTAGTGGCCTTAATAATTATGAAAACAATGGACCGTTACTTGGCAAATATTGGGAACCCACTAGAAACTGTGATTTTCCATCATCTCCAACTGTAGATTGTTCTTCACCACCTCCAACACCCACAAAATAATGGGCATATTATCCTTTTTATATTCATACGCAATGAAGGTGTGTTAAGGATTTCTTGAATTGTGTTGGTAACAATATTTCAAATCATATCCATTTACTAATGCAATATGTTGATGGGAAAAATACTCAAATGCCAAGAACATTAGTTTAATCTAGTGAGGAGGTCCAATTAGACCCTTATCTATTTGGTATGAAAAAATCCTCTAGATTAATGGTTAAACAACCTTTCAATGAGCTTTAACTTGTTATGGTGCTTCATTTTTTATTTTTCAAAGATTTATAAGAAAGAAAGTAAACTTACTATGTAATAATGCTTGAAATAAATATACAATATTAAGAGTTAATTCTAAAAAAAGGGTTATTATTTATCCTTTAAAGTCTATGAAATTGTTACGCAAGAGTTCGTCAGATAGATTAACAAAATCTTCTAATAAAAGAAGAAACTAAACTTAAAAACAGAAAGTATATTATCAAAAACTAAATGGCATGGATTTGTTGAAGAAATTAAATGAAAGAAATGCTAATATTGTGAAAGGATAGCATAAAGGACACAAAGAGAAGTTTTTAACGGAATACCCAAACTATAAGTCAAATTGCATATTAGTATACAACCCACCATATGCTCGAAAGCTTCCTTTAACAATAAAAATATATGGCCAATGAATTAATTTGCAATTAATTATTAAAAGTGCTTATTAGTCCCTACCTCGTTAGGACTATAACATTTATCTTGTGGTAAAAGTGCTTTGACTCTACATTATATGAAAATGTTTTTTCAATTTTAACCGAAGTTTTGGGAAAATGATTAATATTTCTATTTTTCCATAAATTCAAAAATAAATTTCTAATTTTCAACAAATCTTATTTCTAATTTTCAATTGGCTAAGGGAGCTCTGATGGGAGATAATTCCCAAGGTGGATGGTGTTTTATTTTTAGTATTTGTCGGTTTCTAAAAATTCACTTTAACATTAAATA
>APFE031617729.1:0-18290 GCA_000404065.3 Pinus taeda | reverse complement strand
TCCTACTAAATTGGTATCAGTAAATGCGATCTATTTCTCAGGGGCGATCTGGCAGTCGGCGATGTGAGTCATGACTCAGGTTGTTTGCCCTTAAACCTGAGCTGGCTTATCGCAAGCATCTGCTCCACTTCTGGCGGTCTGTTGAGGCGCAAACTGAATTGG
This sequence comes from Pinus taeda, assembly GCA_000404065.3. Taxonomy (NCBI): domain Eukaryota; kingdom Viridiplantae; phylum Streptophyta; class Pinopsida; order Pinales; family Pinaceae; genus Pinus; species Pinus taeda. The sequence continues at coordinate 18,128 of APFE031617729.1, read as the reverse complement.
GCAGCGAAGGTGGCATCCTGAGTGTCAGGTATAATATACCAAACAACATCCGTGAGGCATTTCAAGGCGGCTCTTTGGCTGTATGGCTTGATTAAGAAGAACCAATAAGCATCCCATGTTAAACTGTTGATTCCAGCGATTAATCTTCCGTTTTTCTCCAGCTCTGGGTAGCATGAGTGCTCCAACATCTTTGTCGTTGTTAATTGACCTGGAGTACATTGGGAAATCATATTAGACAAATAAAGTGTATTATTTACTAATTCAACCAAATTCCCAGTGGTTGCTTTGCATCTGAAAATCTCTCTTTCTGCCTTCATAAGTTGCGATTGCCATTCTGTGAATAATATTTCTTTGTGTGATTCCAGAATTCTTGGTAGATTAGTCGCATGGCCTTGTTCGAAATCCTGCCATTCTATAAAGTTTGTCAGTGTTTCTTCGGCCTGATCCAAATCGGTCCTTTCTTCTTCTACCTTTTCGCTTATGGATGCTACTAACTCGCACAATGGTTCTGCTTGTGTAATCTGCTAACATAGGAGCTTAACCTGATTAATCAATGCCTTATTTAACTGAAGTGCTTCTGCTTTGAATTCATCTACCTGAGGGAGCTTTTTCATTTGCTCAATTTGAGTGGTCAATTGAGTGATTTTCTCATCTTTTGCTTTCATTGTTCCCTCAGTCGATATTCTTAATTGCTACAGTGCCACCGATAGCTCCCTTTGCCTTTGGGTTGCGCTTTCATCAATCCTCTGCTTTTCTTCTTGTAATTGCTTAGTCAGCTGATGATTGCTCTGTTGCTGCACTAGCAATTCCTGTTCTGCCTGCTCTGCCTTCTGCTGAACTTCCGATAATTTCGCCTGTAGCGAAGAGATGTCTTGATCCTTGGCCTTCAATAAACTGCTCACCTCCGATGCTTTATCAATGGTCGCCGCCGAATATGGTCCAGCGAATTGCGATAGCTTGGTTAAGTCATCGAAGGGGTCGAATTCCTCTTTCCACACAACATTGCCCGTCACTCTTAATTCATGGAATAGGGAAGGTTGATCATCTCTTCTCCTTTTCCTCTGTCGCTTTACAACAACTTTATGCTTAGGGCTATAAAATACATCCAAAGGGGGAATCTCTTCAATTTGCAAAATGATTTCTCCCGTTGGATCTTTAGGAATTATCTCTGTTTCTTTTGATTTGGGTAGGTCGATGGTTTCGCCCGAAACCAGTTTTGATGTCGCTTCTTGTGTTTCGCCTTCTTTAGAAACCTCATCATCTTTCGAGCACTCTAGGTTGCTGATGATTGTACTGAATTGCTGCCATTGCTAGAGCAAATTTGGATCAACTAGTATATCATTATTATTTTTAGAGCTACTCTCTTCTTGGGCTTTCGCCTGGGTTTCTTCTTGTCGCTGCACATTTTCCTGGGTTACTTCCTGCTGCTGGCTATGCACTTCCTCCTGCTGCTTTGATGTAGTAGGAGGTGGCGTATTACTTCGCTGCTCAGGCTCGCTTGATCTGGTTGTTGTTGGAACAGTCGCTAACAGGTCTAGAGGCAGAGTTTGCAACCTCTGTTCTCTAATTCTGTTAAATTCGACTAGCCCTTCATCGTTGTACACATTTCTGGCAAGCGACTTAACTTGATACAATGATTCAGCCGATGCAAACAAATCCTCGAATCTGTCTTCTTTGTGCTCGGCCTTGACCAATTTGGCCTGGTCAAGCGCATTGTAAGCAATCTTCCTCGGATCATACTGCCTGCTTGGCAGAGTAGCCAGAGTGAGCGAATTCATTTTCCCAGCTTCCTTCTCTGCATGTTTGATATCATGCAGGGTATAAATTCCAGTTCGTAAGGGAAAAGAGGGCCAAACATGTTTTTTCGCTTTTTTCAGGGTCTGAGTAACCCCATCAGCATTGATTTGATAAGGTACTTCCCTGGCAAGTAACTTATCGGTGATGTAAAGTGGTAGCACATGCAGCCTGGCCTGACTGCTAAAAACTCTGATGTAGGTGAATTTATCCTCCCCAAACCAACTTGCTACTGCGGTCAAATCTACCCCTGCTTGCTCAGAAATCTTCGGGGCAGGCTTATCAAAAATGGAGTAATGAATTGGCAACATAAAACCGTTGCAGATTTGATAAAGATGGTGCTTATAATTTGTCTCCCACAATTTTTGATAATATATGTGAATGGGTTTGGGGTCTTGCAACGTCCACCTCCATCCCAGCACAGGAAACTCAGAATTAAAACACAACACATCCATCACATAGGCACTGTAATAGAATGGCGGAATAACCCTCTCTGTGATGCGATAGTTAGACCTGAAATCAAGAATGGCTTTGGCTAACTTGTCAGATAATATAACCGCCCAATCCATAATTTCGCCACTACATGCCGCCTCCATTAAGGGGACCATCTCTATGGTAAAAATGGCAGAGTCATGCAATCCCCATAGCCTACACAGCATAATTCCAGCATAGCAGTAAGGAGAACATAGGGAGTCAACTGAGTACTTACCCGAGGTTTCATGCTTGTGTTTTGCTGGATTCTGTCTCCCGTCTCGAATTGGTTCAGACTCGGTCTCGTTCTGTGCTCGAAATTTCTCCAGAAATGCCGCATTATATTTTTTTCTCTTCTGTCGGTAGGTGATACATTAGCCTTAGATCTTCGGCTCGAAAAGAACCGAAAATCCTCCCGTTCGCAGTGCTAAACAATCTGTTGATAATTGGGAGCTCTTTGATTGCCCACCTTACCACATCTGTGTATGTGAGAATTTGCTCCCCGGCCGCTATTCTGTGTAGAAAGGAGTTGGCCAAGTCTTTTAAATTGGCATCAGATTTGCTGGTATTATCACATGAGATTTCTATCCCGGTCACCTTTGGCTCTTCGGCTTCAATCAAATTATATGTTCCTTTCCAAGTGGTCCTGGTAAGTCCCAAGCACGTCGTATCTGATATAAGCCCTTTGTTCTTACCGCTTGGATCAACAACAGCTTTCCCCGCGGCTGTCGAAGCGGTAGGCATTGTAGTCTTCTTGGATTTCTTTCCCATCCCACTTAATTCTGTCTCTGTGGAAGAATCCTGCACAGAGCGAAAGATAGGCGTAAGCAATAATAACATGAATTGAACAGAATGAAGTATATATATCTGGATGCATTCATAGCGATCAATGGACTTAAGGTGGCCTTGGGATCAAATCCATGGATAGATCGCAAGCCTGTTGTTCTCATTACATGGTTGTTATGGCCTGTTAATCTCATTAATACCAGTCGCTTCGGTTAATGGCCAAATGATTTATTTGAAGCATGCCTTTGGGCGATTTGGCGGTTTGAACACGGATGAGTGAATTTTCAAAGGATATTGCCTTAATTACGAATAAATCATATTAAAATTCCTTTATGACTTTTACTTTGAAAACTGCACTTTTTACCCTTTTTGCAATCGGGCATCGGGGAAATGCTAAGTTATTGCATTGGTTTCATCTTAGAATCCACGATCGCCGATAGCGATATCGCATCGCATCAGGAATAGCTAGCAGGGTCATTTAGAATGAGGTTAGGGTGAGTCGCCGATCGCCGATAGCGATATCGCATCGCATCGGGCGAGGGGGAGCTTATTTGCACTTTAAGTGTTATCGCCGATTTCCGATTGCCGATTGCTGATTTCGCATTGCATCAGAGCAAGGGTTGTTACTCATGTTACTTTATGCTTTTGCCGATATCTGATAGCGATTTCGCATCGGCGAAAAACAAGATGTCCCTTAAGTTGTGATTTCTTTGTCATTGCGATATGCGATCTTGCAATCGCTTTATCGCAATGATAAAGATAAATCATTTTATGTTGGGGGTTTTTTGATTGGTTTTATTAAAAAGGCCTTTTAATAATGTTTTATTTTATCCGAGCCTTTTTGAAATACAACTTTAAATTGATACCAATTTAAAACAAAAATTAAAAGGGACCCATTTCACATTATGTTTTTAGGATATTAATGATATGAAATGGGGGGTTGGCACAACAATTGGCGATTCGCTGGAAGAAATAGTTATCTCTAAAAAGTATAGAAATACTCAAACTTTTTCAAAATAGAAATTTTATTCAAAAGGGAAAATTCTAATATAACTAGGTATTGTTGCATTCTAAACAAAATAGTACTTTCTTCGCTAACTTCCTCTTTTGTTAAAAATAGAGACATTCTAGATTTTAAATTGGTGTTTGTTGATTGGTATTGATAAAAAAGAGAACTTTTCCCAAATCATCTAGTAAAATTAACTCCTTTGTCACAGGTAGAGCCTTTGCTGCCAACAAACGTCCATAGTTTCGGCAGGGATACCTTTAAACCATATCATTGTCTATTGTCCCATTCACTTCAGATCATGATTAACAGAATGAATTCAAAATATATTTTTTTTCACATTTTGTATTTCTTTTCATTTTTTGCTATTTTGTAAGATAAAAATTCATTGCCCTGGTGTGGTGTCCAGTTAAGTGACAATGCCATTCACTGGTAGTAATCTAACCGAACAAGCTGGCTCGTGATGAGACCCCTTGTCTTACAATTGAAGCCATTACCCTGTTTTGGTATGCAGTATTGGTAATGTCGGCTAAACTATTTTCCTATGAACATGGTAAGAAGGCTTGTAATAAGATCTCTCAACTTTTATATCCAGTATTCTTGGAATTACACCCTAAATAATCATGAACTTGGGTAAATGGGATAGACAATTTTCCTCCTTAAGATAGGATGGATGACAAGGTAAGAGTTTGTGATGCTGAATTTGGATTAGCTTCTATTTTAATATTGATAACCCTTCTGTAACCAATTTGAAAAACCTAAAAAGATTTACAAGATTTATAAACTTCAAGAGGGGTTCAATAAGATTGTAGTGTAGTTTTAGAATGCAATTATAACTAATTTCCTAGAAATCATTCCTTTTGTTTAATACTTCTATTTATTTAAAAGTAAATATCGCATTGCTTGTTTTTTGAGAAACTCTTTGAACACAGCAAAGGTAAAATAGAAAATGCCTTACAGCTTTATTTTCTAATTTTGCTACAAACTATAAAAATGCTATTAAAAGGAGAAGGGGTTACCTTCTCAGTTGAAAAATTTCTTTAAGATTAGACCATTAACAGGGAGAGAATCTCTTAACCCTCATAAATCTTGTAGCATGAAGGTCGAATGGCCTATCTTTTCACAGATTTGAAATGGTCCAAGCCACATCTTCTGGAATTTGGTGTGTTTTCCTTTATCTTCATGGGCTTTGTCCCATTTCAGGACTAAATGACCGACTTGAAATTGCTTAGAACCAGATGAAATTGAATTAAATGATGACTTGATGATCTGCTGATGTTTTGCATGAATAATTTTGGTTTTTTCTCTTTCTTCTTCCAATTTTAGGATTTGGTCATGTCTAAGTTGTAAAGAAGAAGAATGATTTTCTTCAATAAATTGAACTAGGGCTAGAGAAGGAAGAATAAGATTTGTTGGTAGTACAGCTTCTTTTCCATAAACGAGTTTAAATGGGGAAGAACCTATAGAAGCCTTTTGTGTTATCCTGTCAGCCCATAGTGCAAATATTAAAGATTTGTGCCAGTTCTTGTGATTCTGTTCGATAGTTCGCTCGATAATTTTGATAAGGTTTTTGTTTGTAGATTCGGCCAAACCATTGCCCTGAGGATAATAGTTAGCAGAATATTTGAGTTTGAAACCTCTTTTAATTGCGAAATCAAACATAGCATTGCCTGAAAAGTAAGATGCATTATCAAAAAGAAGAGCATTCGGGACGCCAAACCTGATAATGATGAATTGATCTATGAACTCAATAATGGCTTCAGAGTTTGTTGTCTTTAGCGGAATCGCTTCAACCCACTTGGTAAATTAACCAGCAGCGGTAAGGATATACTTGTGCTGTTTGGAAGAATTAGGAGTAATTTCTCCAATAATGTTCAATCCCCATTGCTCAAGTGGCTGTTCAATGTTGATCGGTTGCAAAGGGAAGGCTGATTTCTTTTGTCTTCCACTTGAAGTTTGACAATTTCAGCATTTCCTCACATATTCATGAGCATCTCTAAACAGAGTGGGCCAGTGATACCCAACATGGATGACTTTTTTGCTGTGGTATCAGCTCCAAAGTGGCCTCCTGCTGGTCCGTCATGCAATTCCTGCAAGACCCTTTGTGCTTCCTGTTTTTCAAGGCATCTTAATAAAACGGAATCATAATTTTTCCTAAAAAGAACATCATCAATAATGGTAAATTTTTTTGCTTTCAATCTTGTGGCCCTTTTGTTTTTGTAGGACAGGTTGGGAGGTGCATATCCATTTTTCAAGTAAAATATTAAATCGGCATACTGTGATTCAGAGTCAATGATACTTATCTGGTTGATGGTTTCAGATTGATCTGTATCACTTGATTCCGGAATGTTGGATGCGCCTCCCAATAACCTGCAAAAACCTTGGCCTCTAACAATCTTTGCTAGCTTGATTTCTAGGTCATATTCTTGAAGTGTTGTTACCCAATTTGCCCTTTTTTCTCCCAGTTCTCTTTGGATTAATAGTTGTCTAACTGAGGAGAAAGGAACTATAACGTTTGTATGGGCTTTTAACAGGAAGGGTCTATAATGTTTAACCGCTTTATATACAACAAAGGCTTGTTTTTCTACTTCAGAATAGTTTAGTTCTGCACCTTGAAGATTTGAGCTATAGAATGAAATCGGTGCTTCCAAATTGTGATTGTTGATATGTGTAAGCACTGCAGCGTAAGAAGAATCGGATGCGATGGTATACAATGTAAAATGATTAGAAAAATTTGGAGTATTTAGAGCTGGGGCATTGATTATTGACTTCTTGATTAGTTCAAATGCTTCCTTTTCTGGTACTCCCCATTTGAAGACTGAATTTTTCTTAATCATAGTTTGAAGTGGTAAAATAATTTGAGAAAAATATGGAACGAATCTTTTTACAAAATTGATTTGGCCTAAAAATGACTGCATGGATTTCTTATTATGAGGAAACGGGATTTCAGAAATTTCTTTAATCCTGTCTGGATCAATATAGATGCCATCTTTACATACAATAAAGCCCAGGAGCTTACCTTGATCAAGAGAGAATAAAGATTTCTTAGGGTTTAGAGAAATACCGTATTTTTTACAGTGTTGGAATATTTGATTCAAATCATGCAAGTGATTTGATCTCTCTTTTGAAAATACAGTAATATCATCTAAATAGACGACTAATGTTCTATTAATTAACCCTTTCAAAGCGATATCCATCACCCTTTGGAAAGTGGCTCCTGCATTAATAAGTTCGAAGGGCATTTTTTGATATGCATATGTTCCCCACTTTGTTCTGAATGTGGTTTTGAGCCGGTCATCCGGGTGGACCAGAATTTGGTTATACCCTGAAAACCCGTCCAAAAAGGACATTAACTTTGAGCCTGCCACCGATTGGAGTATCTGCTCCATAGTGGGTAATGGGAAATTATATTTTAGACTTGCCTTATTTAAATTCCTGAAATCAATAAAATCCTTATGTCGCCATTTTTCTTTTCTGACTGGTACATAATTGGAGAACCCAGTTTGAGTGTCGTACGGGAAAAATAATCTTAGCTTTCAAGAGTTTGTTGAGTTCCGACTTTATTTGACCCTCTAAGTTTGGATGTATTTTTCTCAACTTTTGTTGAATTGGTTTCTGTTCGGGAAGCATTGGGATAGTGTGCTGAATAATAGATGTGTCTTATGTTTTTAGATCATCATATCTCCAAGAAAAAACATGTTTATTCTTTCGTAACAGACTAATAAATGCTTCCTTTTCCTCTATGGGGAGTCCTAATCCTAAATTAATGTTTTGAGGGTTTTGCTCGGTGCCAAGGTTTATTAATTCAAACCTTAAGGTAGAGCTCTGAAGCTTTGTGTTAGACACAGGTTTGAACTTGTCTTTAATATCGTAAAGATCTTGAAGCTTCACTACGTGCTTAGGGATTGAGTTTTCCTCATGTTTACCTTGCATTTGAGTATCGTGCTCATCTTCCTTAATGATTTGATTGTCATAGGATTTTTCAGAGCTCAGAAATTGTAAAATGTCATCATCATGGTTAAAAACTCTCCAATTGGTTACATTGTTAGGAATGGATGGTCTAAAAAGTAATTCTACTGAAAACCTATCTGGACTATAGTCTTCGGAAGGGAGTAGCTTGGAAGCGACATTGACTAGCAAGTCGGCTGCAGAATTTTGTGACCTGGGAATGGAAGAGATATTGAATGCTAAAAAATGGGATGTTAGCTCTTGTACCAGCGATTGATAATTCTTAAGATGGTTCGAAAGACAGTGAATTGTATTCCTTACCTATTTAACGATAATCTCAGAGTCACCAAAGACCTTTAAGTTTTGAACTTTGAGGCCGATTGCTTTATATAGTCCTTGGACTAGTGCTTCGTACTCGGCTGTGTTATTGGTGCATTCAAATTCTAATCTACAGGACAACATTGTTTTTCTCCTTGCGGGCTGACCAAAATGCATCTTGCTCCTGATCCTTCACTGGACTTAGATCCATCAAAATATAAAGACCAAAATAATGAATTATCTACAGTTTTTGTTACAACATTCTCAGTAACATTAACGCATTTAGACCTGCCGGTCTGTGAAAAGTTTTCAATTTTTGATGCGAAATTGTTGACTGAGAAAGGAGATGGCTCAGAAATATAATTGCCGAAAAATGACTCGGAAGAATAATTTCCTAGGATATTGTTGTTGAACGCAACCAGTTGATTTTCCTGTTCAAATTCTGTAACACTGTGGGTCATATGTTTCTCCCGATCAATCTTTATTTGATTGGGCTTGCCCTTATAGGGGAGCCACATATGTGACCAATCGGTGGAGATATACGCATGGAGCTTTTCTGACCAATCCCTGCTTAAAATCAACCCATAGAATTCTGGTATATCAGTGACTAGGATGTCAATCCTTTGGACTATTCTTGGGTCTGCCGATAACCTGATTGTTACAGAGTTTATTTCCCCTAGAACTTGAACTTTAGTTCTATCTAACTGCACGATGTGAATAGAAGACTTCTGGGGTTCTATATTCATTTTAGAGCAAACTGAAGCAGACATTATATTTGAGGATGCTCTAGAATCAATTAAGAAGTTGTGTAGATTTCCATTATAAATTTCATAAGTCAAGAGGAAAGGAGGGGTATGGGAGTTTGATCTATCTCCAATCAGAATTGTGTCAGTTGCCTCAACTCTACCAGCAGGGGGGTGTCCTGAGTCGCTTGCAGCTTTAGTGGTGGGAAGAGGTGAAGAAGGAACAGCATTAAGTTCTTTGAGTAGTAATTTTTGCTGATGTTTTAATTTACTAAGTTCAAACATGGTGATGTTTGCCTTAGTTTTCTTCATGTCATCGACAATGTTATAATCCATCGAATTAGAAACTACAAATGTTTTAGATGATGAATGTGTAGTAGAAGATGTTGGCTGATTGTTAGATACTGTCGCGGCTGGTTTTCTAACGGGTACCTTTTCCTTTACAGTATTGGTTCCAACACTCCTTTTCTTTGGATTAGCTTGAACAGATTCGGGAGTACCTTTACTCCTTGTAGTGACAGGAAAGGCTTCTTTCTCAGCGTCAGTATCGGAATTAGGGAGTATAAAGTCCCACATCCCGTGACATTCAACTACTTCCTCTTCTTCTTCTTCAGATGGTTTAACTGTTTCTTCCTCTTCTTCTTCCTCAGGATCCGAGTCTGCATATGATATAACATTTGGAGGTTTGGACTTGGGTTTCTTGAAATTCCTATATGGTTTCTTTGTTGAGGATTCTGATACTTGTTTCTTGATCTCAACCTTTTCATTTGACATGGTTTTAAGGACTTTTTGAAGGCCCTCCATGTCATATGGATCCTTAGTAATCTTTTTCTTAGAGTCATCTTTAAAGGACACTTTTTTAGATTTTCTTTCTTCCAAGGTAGTTTTTGTTTCTAAGGTGATTACACTTTTTTCCATAGCGAGTGCTTATTTCATGTTTTCGGCCAATGTCGTTTGTTTAGCCCTATCGACAAATATGGAAATGTTTGAAGGCAAAGCAGTGATATACCACTCGCTTCTAACTTGTTCGCTTGGCTTATCATCAGTGGGGATTTTGTTCAAGAGTTTGTTGAATCTGGAGTTGAACTCCTTAATTGGTTCTCTCGACTCGATCCTTAAATTGGAAAGGTCATGGACAAGTGTAGCTAAGGATCTGTCATCGCCGTATTTGGTGAGAAACAGTTCCTGGAAGATATTCCAACTCGTGATGGATCCAGAGGGCAAGGAAAAATACCAAGACCCTGCAGATCCTTGTAGTGAATAGGGAAACAATCTTACTACCACATCTTCTTCAGTGACTCCCTTTAGATTTACTGACAGCATAAAATTGTTAATATGTTCTTCTGTAGAATTTCCAGCATCTGGATTGAACTTGGTTAACCATTTTTCGGGGTAATCGGGTAAAGGATGTAAAGGTGCAGGCATGGTGACCACACCAGGACTTCTCCATGGTCTTTGGGCCATTTTAGGATTACCAAGGATCGCTTGTGGTGTTCCAGGTGCCTGAGGGGGAGGTGGAAGTACAGACTGAAAAGATTGTGATGCTTGAGATGAATTCCCTTGGTGGACAACGATATGAAGTGGTGAAGTGGGTGTTTGACTTCGCACAGGTGATGATGAAATGGAAGATGATGGAGAAAAGGTTTCGCTACCAGAACCTTCGGCGGTCTTTTTGATCCTTTTCCTTTCGGGTAAAGGAAATTCGGGTGGTTCAATTCCTAGCTTTTCGCTTTGGAGTCTGGTAAGATGAGGGGGTAAGCGAAATTGTGAAGTGTGACTGCCTTGTGATACTTCAGATCTAGGAAGGGAAATTGAGAAGCCTTGAAGTTTCTGGATGATGGATTGAACTTCAGGGGATTCCGGACTTCAGTGTTCTGAAGTATGTTGTAATTGAGCAGTAGTGGTTGATTCTTCTTCATCTCGTCGGGATACTGGAGATTCAGAATGTGAACGAGATGTCCGAGGAGAGGCGGAGGGTGAGTTACTCTTTGAATGGTTTGTAGGTGTTGGCTTACTTGCCATTGATAGCGGATGGCCCTCCTTCTAGTGCCAGAAATGTTGAGGCCTCGAAAATCGCTGCAACAACATTGGGGGATAACCACCCGATCCGGACCTTAGTACAGCTCCTTTTCCGTTTGGGATGGTGGCTCCGACTGGATATAACGGGACCAGTTTCCCGATAATGAATAAAAGGGATGGATGAGTGATGTTCTAATGATAGGCGGATAGTTTATTCTATCAACAAAAATATGAAAACTAATACTAATCCCAGGAGCAACTATTCATTTGAAATGCAGCGTTTAATAATCCTTGTCTATTGACAGGCATGTAGATGACTCTGTAAAATAAACATAGATATTCATTCAAATATTACTTCATCTAAATAGTTAAACAAAGCGATTAACGCACGATTACTGCATTTACCATTTATATCATCGATACACATATGATTGAAATAAAAGCATGCTATAGACAGCCAATAGTGGGATGCATAAAGGATGTTGTTAAAACACATATATATAAGCGATAATAGCAAGAGCAATCAAATGACAATTCATATAACAAGAATGAGTACAGAGATAGATAGTAGTACCATATGAGCTGATAATCAATCCCAATATCAATTGCTATTTGAGATTCTTCCTTCAACGCAGAAATGTTTTCAAACAAAGACAGTAGTGCACATTTGTATAAAAACCTTCCTTATCAAAATCAAAATAATTGGTCCAGTTTCATAAAAGAATATCCCTGAAGTACAATAGTGCAACTTCAGGGTTTAAGTCATATACAAAACTTTACGACCCTTTCTAAATGCATGAAAGGGTCTATAAATACTACTAAGCTAAAAAAATCTATGAAACAAAACCCTACTAAATTGGCATCAATAAATTTTATCTATCTCCTTGGGGGCGATCTGGCAGTCGACGATGTGAATCATGACTCAGGCTGCTTGCCTTTAAAACTGAGCTGGCTTATCACAAGCATTGTCTCCACTTCGGGTGGTTTGTTGAGGTGCAAGCTAAGTTGGGCAGCAAAGGTGGCATCCTGAATATCGGGTATGATATACCCGATAGCATCTGTGAGGCATTTTAAGGCGGCTCTCTGGCTGTGCAGCTTCACTAAGAAGAACCAATAGGCATCCCATGTTAAACTATTGATCCCCACGATTAACATTCCATTTTTCTCCAGCTCTGGGTAGCATGAATGCTCCAAAATCTTTGTTGCTGTTAATTGGCCTGGAGTACATTGGGAAATCATGTTAGACAAATAAAGAGTATTATTTACTAATTCAACCAAATTACTAGTGGTTGCCTTGCATCTTAAAATCGCTCTTTCTGCCTTCCTTAACTGTGATTTCCATTCTGTGAATAATATTTCCTTGTGTGATTCCAGAATTCTTGGTAGGTTAGTTGCCTGACCCTGATCGAAATCTTGCCATTCCAAAAAATTTGTCAATGTTTCTTCGGCCTAATCCAAATCTGTCCTTGCCTTTTCTACTTTTTTGCTTATGGATGCTACTAAGTCGCACAATGGCTCTGCCTGGGTGATTCGCTGACATAGGAGCTTAATTTTATTTATCAATGCTTTATTTAATTGAAGCGCCTCTGCTTTAAACTCATCTACCTGAGGGAGCTTTTTCATTTTCTCAATTTGAGTTGATAATTGAGCGATTTTCTCATCTTTGGATTTTATTATTCCCTCAGTTGATATTTTTAATTGCGCCAATGCTGTCGATAGCTCCTTTTGCTTTTGGATTGCGCTCTCGTCAATCCTCTGTTTTTCCTCCTGCAATTGCTTAGTCAGCTGATTATTATTTTGCTGTTGTATTAGCAATTCCTGCTCTGCCTTCTGTTGCGCTTCCGATAATTGAGCCTGTAGCAAAAAGCTGTCTTGATCTTTCGCCTTTAATAGACTGCTTACCTCCGATGCTTTATCTACGATTTCCACCGAATATGCTCCAGCGTATTGTGATAGCTTTGTCAAGTCATCGGAGGGATCAAATTCTTCCTTCCACACAACATTGCCCGTTACTGTTAATTCAAGGAATAAAGAAGGTTGATCAGCCCTTCTTCTCTTCCTCTGTCACTTTACAACAGCTTTATGCTTAGGGCTGTAGAATACATCCAAGGGAGGAATCTCTTCTATTTGAAAAATGATTTTGCTCGATGGATCCTTAGGAATTATTTCCGTTTCCTTTGATTTGGGTGGGTGATTGGTTTCGCCCGAAACTTGTTTTGATGTCGCTTCCTGTGTGTCTCCCTCTTTTGAAACCTACTCATCTTTAGAGCATTCTAGGTTGCCGATGATTGAGTTGAATTGCTGCCATTGCTGGAGCAAATTCGGATCAATCTGTGTATCATCATTAACTCTCGAACTTCTCTCTTCTTGAGTTTTCGCCTGGGTTTCTTCCTGTCGCTGCACATTTGCCTAGGTTTCTTCCTGCCTTTGGTCATGCACTTCCTCCTACTGCTTTGATGTAGTAGGAGGTTGCTTATTACTTTGCTGCTCAGGCTCGCTTAATTTTGTCGTTGTTGGAGTAGTCACTAACAGGTCTAGAGGCAGAGTTTGCAACCTCTATTCTCTAATTCTGTTAAATTCGGCTAGCCCCTCATCGTTGTATTCATTTATGGCGAGCGATTTAACTTGATATAGCGACTCAGCTGATGCAAACAAATCCTCAAATCTGTCTTCTTTGTGCTCAAACTTGGACAATTTGGCCTGGTCGAGCGCATTGTAGGTGATTTTTCTCGAATCGTATCGCCTGCTTGGCAGAGTTGCCAGAGTCAGCAAATTTATCTTCTCAGCTTCCTTCTCTGCATGTTTGAGATCATGCAGAGTGTAAATACCAATTCGCAGGGGAAAGGAGGGCCAGACATGCTTCTTTGCTTTTTTCAGGGTCTGAGTAACCCCATCGACATTGATCTGATAGGATACTTCCCTGGCAAGTAACTTATCAGGGATGTATAGTGGAAGCACATGGGGCTTGGCTTGACTGCCAAAAACTCTAATATAGGTGAAATTTTCTTCTCCAAACCAACTTGCTATGGCAGTTAAATCCACCCTTGCTTGTTCAGAAATCTTCAGGGCAGGCTTATTAAAAATGGAATAATGAGTAGGCAACATGAAACCGTTGCAGATTTGATACAAGTGGTGTTTGTAGTTGGTCTTCCACAACTTTTGATGATATATGTGGACGGGTGCGGGGTCTTGCGACGTCCACCTCCATCCAAGCACAGGAAATTCAGAATTAAAACATAAAACGTCTAATACATAGGCATTGTAGTAAAATGGCGGAATGAACCTCTCAGTGACGCGAGAATTAAATCTGAAATTAAGAATGGCAGTGGCTAACTTATCAGATAATATATCCGCCCAATCCATTATCTCACCACTACATGCCGCCTCCATTAAGGGAACCATTTCTATGGTGAAATTGGCGGAACCATGTAATCCCCATAGTCTACACATCATAATCCCAGCATAGCAGTAAGGAGAACATAGGGAATCGACTGAGTACTTACCCGAGGATTCGTGCTTGTGCCTTGCTGGATTTTGTCTCCAACCTTGAATTGGTTCGGACTCAGTCTCATTTTCTGCTCGTAACTTCTCTAGGAATGTCGTGTTATACTTCTTCTCCTCCGCCGGCAAATGATACATTTGCCTTAGATCTTCGGCTCGAAAAGAACCGAAAATCCTCCCATCTATAGTGTTGAAAGTTCTATCGGTAATTGGGATCTCTTGAATAGCCCATTTTACCACATCCGTATATGGGAGAATTTTCTCCCGGGCCGCTATTCTGTGAAGAAATGAATTGGCCAAGTCTTTCAGATTAGCCTCAGATTTGCTAGTGCTGTCGCATGAGACTTGTATTCCCGTCACCCTTGGTTCTTTGGCTTCAATCAAGTTATATGTTCCTTTCCAAGTAGCTCTGGTAAGTCCCAGGCACGTAGTGTCCGATATAAGCCCTTTATTTTTACTGCCTGGATCAACGACGGGTTTCCCTGCGACCGGTGAAGCGGAAGGCATTGTGGTCTTTTTGGACTTCTTTCCCATTTCACTCAAATCTGTCTTTGCGGGAGAATTCTGCACAGAGAGAACGATAGGCGTAATACAGGAAACAATAACATGAATCGAATAGACTGAGATATATATATATATATCTTGATAAATTCATGGTGATCGATTGACTTAAGACGAATTTGAATCAAATCTGTGAATAGATCGCAAGCTTGCTGTTTTCATTAAATGGCCGTTAAGGCTTGTTAATCTCATTAATAACAGTCATTTCAATTAATTGCTGAATGATTTATTTGAAGCATGCCTTGGGCGATTTGGCGGTTGAGCGCGGATGAGCGGATTTTCGAAAGATAGTGCCTTAATTATGAATAAATTGTATTAAACTGCCTTTATGGTTTTACTTTGAAAATTGTGCTTTTGCCCTTTTCGCAATCGGGCGTCGGGAAAATCATAAGTCATTGTTTTGGTTTCATTTGGAATCTCTGATCGCTGATAGCGATATCGCATTGCGTCGGGAGTAGCGAGTGGGGCGGTTAAGAAGGCGTGCGTAGTCAATCGCCGATTGCCGATAGCGATATCGCATCGCATCGGGGTAAGAGGGAGCTTATTTTCGTTTATCCATTATCGCTGATTGCCGATTTCTGATATCGCATCGCATCGAAGCAAGGGGATTTAATTGCGTTCCTTCATTTCTTACGATACCTGATAGCGATTTCGCATCGGAGCAAATCAAAATGTCCTCAATTTGTGTTTCCTTTGTCATTGCGATATGCGATCTTGCGATCGCTTTATCGCAATGACAAAAGATTAATCGTTTTACGCTAAGGTTTTTTGATTGGTTTATTGAAGAGGCCTTTTGGTAATGTTTTCTTTTATTTCTTTGGCCCTTTTATTATAGAACTTAAATTGATACCAATTAAAAAACAAAAATTAAAAAGGGACCCATTTCATATTTTTTTTTTTGAGATAATATTGATATGAAATGGGGGGTTGTTGTAGGGTACAACAATTGGCGATTCGCTGGAAGAAACAATTATCTCTGGAAAGTATAGAAATATTTAAACTTTTTCAAAAAATAGAAATTTTATCAAAAGGGAAAATTCTAATATAACTAGGTATAGTTGCATTCCAGACAAAACAAAACTTTCTTTGCTAATTTCCTATTTTGTTAAAAAATAGATACATTCTATATTTTATATTGGCTTTTATTGGTTGATATTGATAAAACATAAAACTTTTCCAAATCAGCTATTAAAATTAACTCCTTTTTTATAGGTAGAGCCTCTGCTGCCAGCAAACGTCCATAGTTTCGACAGGGATACCTTTTAACCATATCATTGTCTATTGTCCCATTCACCTTAGAGCATGATTAACAGAATGAATTCAAAATATGTTTTTCACATTTTGTATTTCTTTTCTTTTTTCTGTTATTTTGTAAGATAAAAAGCCATTTCCCTGGTGTGGTGGCCAGTTAAGTGACAATGCCATTCACTGGTAGTAATCTAATCGAACAAGCTGGCTCGTGATGAGACCCCTTGTCTTACAATTGAAGCCATCACCCTGTTTTGGTATGCAGTATTGGTAATGTCAGCTAAACTATTTCCCTATGAACATGGTAAGAAGGCTTGTAATAAGACCTCTTATCTTTTATATCTAGTATTCTTGAAATTACATTATGAGTAATCACAAACTTGGGTAAGTGGGATAGACAATTTCCTCCTTAAGAGAAGATAGATGACAAGGTAAGAGTTGGAGATGCTGAAATTGGATTAGCTTCTATTTTGATATTGATAACCTTTTCATGACCAATTTGAAAAATCTAAAAAGATTTACAATATTTATAAACTTTGAGAGGAGTTTCACTAAGTTTGCAGTGTAGTTTCAGAATGCAATTATATCTAATTTCCTAGAAATCATTCTTTTTGTTTAAGACTTCTATTTCTAAAAGTAAATATCACACTACTTGTTTTGAGAAACTCTTTAAGTACAGCAAAGGTCAAATAGAAGATACCTTACAGTTTTATTTTCTAATGCCAATACAAATTACAAAAATGCTATTTAAAGGAGAAGGGGTTACCTCCTCAATTGAAAAATTTCTTTAAGATGAGACCATTAACAGGGAGAGAATCTCTCAGCCCTAATAAATCTTGTAATATGAAGGTCGAATGGCCTATCTTTTCACAGATCTGAAATGGTTCGAGCCACATCTTCTGAAACTTGGTGTGTTTTCCCTTATCTTCATAGTCTTTGTCCCATTTCAGGACTAAATCACCGACTTGAAATTGTTTGGAACCCGATGAAATTGAATCAAATGATGACTTGATGATCTGTTGATGTTTCGCATGAATGATTTTGGCTTTTTCTCTTTCTTCTTCCAATTTTAGAATTTGGTCATGTCTAAGTTGTAAAGAAGAAGAAGGGCTTTCTTCAATAAATTGAACTAGGGCTAGAGAAGGAAGGATGAGATTTGTTGGTAGCACTGCTTCTTTTCCATACACAAGTTTAAATGGGGAAGAACCTATAGAAGCTTTTTGTGTTATCTTGTCAGCCCATAATGCAAATATTAAAGATTTGTGCCAGTTCTTATGATTCTGTTTGATAGTTCGCTTGATAATTTTAATAAGATTTTTGTTTGTAGATTCTGCCAAACATTGCCCTGAGGATAATAGTTAGCAGAGTATTTGAGTTTAAACCCTCTTTTAATTGCGAAATCAAACATAGCATTGCCTGAAAAGTAAGATGCATTATAAAAAACAAGAGCATTCGGGACACCAAACCTGGTAATGATGAATTGATCTATAAATTCAATAATGGCTTCAGAATTTGTTGTCTTTAAAGGCATCGCTTCAACCCACTTGGTAAAGTAATTAGTAGCGGTAAGGATATACTTATGTTGTTTGGAAGAATTTGGGGTAATCCCTCCAATAATGTCCAATCCCCATTGCTCAAATGGTTGTTCAATGTTTACCGGTTGCAGAGGGAAGGCTGATTTCCTTTGTCTTCCACTTGAAGTTTGACAATTTCGGCATTTCCTTACATATTCA
>APFE031617709.1:352470-400693 GCA_000404065.3 Pinus taeda | reverse complement strand
AAGCACGCATTCCTAATCTAAAAACACACCAAACTTAGAAAGAAACTAGTCTAAAAAATCTCCACACTAATCATTTAAACATAATATCGCTTTAGATAAAGGCCATTCCTAGGTTTACCTAAAGAGACACCGTCAAAATATTCTAATTCATAGGCCCCTTTTGCCAGCTTTCGCTTGATAATATACGGACCATGCCACATGGGTACAAATTTGCCAGCCCCTAGCTTATCATTCGCTTGATCGTAAAGTAAGACTAGGTCTCTTTCTGAAAAATTGCGGGGTGTAACATTTCGATCATACTAAGCTTTAATCCTTTTGGCGTGAGTTTTGACAGCTAATGCAGCATTACGTCGATTCTCATCTAATTGAGCTAAGTATAATAAATGTTTTTCCTCTTCAGAAGTGGCTTGGTAATAATTGTACGACAATTTGTAATCACGGGATTTCGCATTCAATGGGTAATATTGCCTCTAAACCGTAAACCAGTTGAAAGGGAGTAAAACGTGTTGATGTTTTGAATGAGGTTCGGTATGCCCAAAGCGCTGAAAATAACATGTTATGCCAATTTGACCTATGAATCCCAATGATTCGTCGGATCATGGTGACTAGAACTTTGTTGATTGCTTCAACCAGTCCATTTGCTTGTGGGTAATATGGTGTGGAACTATCGTGATGCAGGCCAAGCTGATCTGTAAGTTCAGTCATCACGATGTTTCAAAAATGACTCCCATGGTCAGTGATAATCACTTGAGGAACACCAAACCTAGCAATTATATGATTGAAAATGAAATTCGCAGCAGTTTTGCCATCTACCGAAAATGTAGGCATCGCCTCGGCCCACTTGGTAAAATAATCTACCGCAAGGATGATATATGCATGCCCCCCGGCTGAGTGAGGGTTACATGTAATAAAATTGATACCCCATTTTGCAAATGGACTGACGGAAATTATAGGGTGGAGAGGAGCAGGGGGAGCATGCATCTTACGATAAAAAATTTGGCAATTGTGGCATTTATGGACTGCAGTGATACAATCTTTGAATAAGAACGGCCAGAAATAGCCAGCGTGCAAAACATTTTGGGTTGTGGCATACCCAAACATATGATCGCCACACGCTCCAGAGTGACAGTCATTAAGAACCTTTTCAGCCTTGTAATGAGTAAGACAACGACGGAAAACAAAATCCACCCCACGAAGATAAAGAGTATCTCAAATAATAGTTGAAGGCTGGGATTGGAAATGTATTTTCCGGCGCTGAGATCGTGAAATGTTTGGCCGAAAAGATTGGGTCTGGAGATAGACAATGACATCTCCATACCATGGATCAACGGTGTTGATAAGGAACAAGGATTCATCCGCAATGGTTTCTTCCACCACATGTTCGGTATCAGCACGAGGGAAGTCACACATCAATTCCGCAAAAACAAAAGACTTCTTTGACTTGGCCTTTTCAAATTCCAAGTCAAATTCCTGTAGGATGACAATCCATTTGGAATACTTGCCCCCTAGCAATTGTTTAGTCAAAATGTATTGCATAGGGTTACAGTCAGAAATGACTGTGGTTTTGCGTAACAAAATGTAATGACGAAATCACTGAACAACTTGTACTGCTGTCAAGGCCAGTTTCTCCACATGTGAATATTTTAACTCAGTCGGAGTTAGAGTCCGACTAAGATAATAGATCACATGTTCACTCTCGAATTCATCCTGTTGAACTAAAACCATACCAATGGTGGAATGGGAAGCGGCGAGGTACAAGAAGTAATCCTGGTTGTAGTTGGGAGGATGCAATAACGGCGCATGGGTCAACGCTTGTTTAAGTGCATCGAAAGATTTGTCAGCTAGCTCATCCCAAAAGAATGGAGTGTTATGTTTCAACATCTGGGTGAAACCTTTTGTAATCTCGGCGTAGTTAGGAATGAAGCGATGTAAAAAGTTTGCTTTCCCTTGCAAACTCAGGAGTAGGCGAAGGGTCGAAGGAGGTGGTAATTTGACGATGGCTTCGACCTTCGAAGGATCGACACGAATGCCGGCTTTGGAGACAACAAATCCCGGTAAACGACCCGTTTCTATACAGAAAACACACTTGTGCGGATTCAGCCTAATCCGACAATGCCTACATCTCATAAAAATTGCTCGCAAATGAGTGAGATGGTCGGCTCTACGTAAAGAATGGGCAGGGAAATCATCGAGATAAGGCTGCACAATGTGCTTGATGTCATGAAACACATAAGACATAGCCCTTTGAAAAGTTGCTCCGACGTTTTGCAATCCAAAAGGTAACTTGCAATAAGCAAATGTCCCCCATGGATAGATGAATGCCGTTTTTGGTTGATTGGCAGGTAGAATGTTAATTTGATTGTAACCGGAAAAACCATCCCTAAAGGAGAAAATTTCACTGTCGGCACAATCATCGATAATTTAATCGATATAGGGTGTTGGATAATTGTTCTTGGGACAAGCACGATTGATATCCCTATAGTCAATACATATTCTTATTGTCCCTTGTTTTTTAGTAACCGGAACAATATTTGATACCCAATCTGTTAAAGGAATTGGATACATGAAACCTGCTTCAAGTAATTTCTCTGTTTTGATGGTAGCAACTTTTCGTGGGTGTATCTGATGCAAACGTTGCCGGACGGGTTTAGCGTCCGGGTAAGTTTTGATCTCATGAACAACAATTGAAGGATTAATTTCTGGCATTTCCTCATAGGACCAGGCAAACACGTCATGGAATTCTTGAAATAGGGCTTTATATGTTTTGACTTCAGTGTCTGTACAAGAAGCACGTATGTGAATGTTTTCAACAATCCCAGGTTTGACTGAAATGTCGATAGGAACCGTTCGAGAAATATTGGCTAAATTTTGTTCAGAATCAGGATGTTTCAATGGATTCTGCAGTTCTTTGACATATTCAACAGTAAAAATAGATGAAAAATCATTCTCAAAATGATCAATCTCAGGTAAAAATGAAGATCAATGATGAAGATCTTCCCATGGGAACACATCAACAGAGAAAAGTTCCCGAATTTGTTCATCGGTGTGAACAGTTTCAGAGAAGGTTGTTGAATCTAAGGTCGAGATTGAAAGTGATTCTCCATGGATCACATTCACTAGATCAAGATTGGTTGAACTTGAGGCGGAAAACGACTGTATAGCCTGATAAGCAACTTCAAAGGGACCCAAAGGCATGGCATCACCAAAAGAGTCCACCTTGGAATCGAATGGAACGATCCAAGGATCGTCAAGAACAATGGATTCTGACGAAATCATATGAATAGTCGCGAAAGGAGACGGTACGTTGGGAGGAGGAAATGAAAAAGTTCTGAGTAAACCAGAATCTTTAACTAATCCTACCCCAACATCCTTATAAGGGATAACGGTTTTACCAACATGTTGAATACTTTCAGCAGAGGATAGGTCGGACGAGAAGTAAGTTAACTGATCTATTGTAACGATATTTCCATTATGTGGAAACTTAATAAGCCGAAAGACAGATGAAACAACAGTCATGGCGTAAGACCAGCTACGACCCAAAATAAGGTTGTAATCTAGAGGGGCATCAACCACCTCCGCATCTAGATTAACAGTTTTTCCTTCAACCCCTATAGGTAAGTTTTGCAAAATGCCATAAGAATGAAACCCTCGGCCATCAAAGGCCTTCAGAATCGTCGGGGATTGATTAAGTGTGGGAGAACCAAGGGCTTTCCAATACTGTATCGACATAATACACGTCGAAGCTCCCTCATCAATCGCAGTCCTAAAACAAGGTCTGTTTTCGACTAACACTGGAATCTGGAAAGCCATTTGATGAGGTAAACGAAGTGTACTATTTTCTAAATCGAAGACTATGAGGTCTGAAGATCAACAACTCCTATAGCCGACAATAGGAATTTACGCTGTCCTGGACAAGATTGTGGCACCTCCAAAGCCGACATTGTTGAAGGGGAAACAACTAAATCTTCAACAATGTTATAGTTTTGAGTAGCTCTCGCATGTGGATTGAAAGCTGACTTTCGAAGTATACCCTTAGCAGGCGGTTTGATTACTAAGTCTGGATTAGGTTTCTCGACCTGTAGTGGATCGGAACCAGACGGAGTTGAGGTTGATGGATTGGAATTAGA
This sequence comes from Pinus taeda, assembly GCA_000404065.3. NCBI lineage: Eukaryota > Viridiplantae > Streptophyta > Pinopsida > Pinales > Pinaceae > Pinus > Pinus taeda. Next base: position 396,566 of record APFE031617709.1, on the reverse strand, counting down.
AGATTTCGCTTCCTTACCACCAAGAGGACTCTTACTTCTATAATCTTGCGATCGTGTTGCAATCCTTACATGGGACATCATCATTATGGGCTCTTCCGAGGCACTAGAGGAAGAACCTATTATCTTACTGTCTTGACTCGGAAAAGGATCCTTCAAAACAACAGGTGTTTGAGAACCTTTGATGATTTTTGCAACCTCGGCACGATGTGGACAATCTCTTGTAAAATTCTCTTCATCGTAGATGAGACAAGGATAGCGAGGTTTACGTTTTTCGTCAGTAGATTCAGGTTTATCGGATTTCTCCTTCGAGTTTTGCTTATTCTTCTTCTTGCCTTTCTTCTTACGGCTAGATTTTGATTTGGCCGTAGATGATTCTACGACATGGACATCGGCAGAAATTTCAGTTGAAGACTCTCCCTTCGGGGGATCTGGTAAAGTTATAATAGGAGAAGAATTCTTGGAGGATTTCTTCTTACTTTTGGTATTAGCAGTACCAATCATACCGTCAGCGGCATGAGACCCTGAGGGAGGTGCAGTTATTTGATTTTGTTTTGGAAGGTTGGGGATTTTCTCGTGTAAAGTACCTGATTGCGTATAAACTAAGTCAAGGTATTGAGCTTGAGCAATTACTTGCTCTTCGGTAACCACTCCTGCCTTGGCTACATCTTCAGTTATTTTAGGTAATAACGATTTTACAAACCATTCTGCCAAAATTTGGTCCGGGATAAAAACTTTCACTAAATGACGTCGACGTCGCCATTCATGAATATGGTCTGAATATATGTGGTCGTCGACTGTTTTAATGAAGTTAATAATTCTGTTTCATTATCATATTGGACTGGCAGCTGAAAATGAGTAAGGAAGGAAGTGGCTAACTGACTAAAATAGTAAAAAGAGCCTCGTGGCAACTCAATGTACCACTTGGCTGTAAGGCCAATCAAAGTGCGTTGAAAAAGATGAAGACGAATTGAATCATCTATAATGGAATTCGATGCACACCAGAGATGGTAAGTCATCACATGATTAGACGGATCTTCTCCTGACTTCCCCTCAAATTTTGGTATATCACTGGGCAACTTATTCGGCATTGGCGGCCAAAACGGAAGATAATTAATGGGATCGTTCCTAAGGCGCGAGAAGTCAGGTAAATCCAAAGTTGCTATAAACGGTAACTGACGGTTCGGATCCTGAAAACTTGGGGTCATAAGACCAGCCCCAAGAGGAGGATATCCAGGATAACATGGTATCGGATTTGCATTTGGGATATTATATCCTCCTGGAAAACTAGGATTAACCGGACCATACTGGGGTTGTTGAGGTTGTTGATAAGTATACCCAAGGTACGGTTGATATTGATAAGCCGGGCTCTGCACAGCAAGACCGAATTGGTACTGTCCCTGGTACGATTGATAAGTAAATTGGGGTTGACTTGTAACAACCGTACTAGGCCCAGATTGTCCTACAGGCATTGAAACCGGAGTTGAATTGTAGGTCCGGACTGAGGAGTTGATACAGGAGCAGTGGAAACTGGAGTTGCTGATACTCCAGAAATAGGTGGGGTGGATTGAACAGAGACCGTAGTAGTTGCAGCAGACGTTTGGGGCGGAGTTCGAGGTGAACTAGGCCCAGGGTGATGAACTACCCTAGGTGTAGAAGTTTGAGTAGTAGGCTGGACAGGTTGCTGGGGTGAACCAAAAATCAAAGGCTGTCCAGATTGAGATGACAACTGCACACTGGGTGCGAAGTCTGTTGATCCCACACCACGTTCATTCCGGGGTATGGACCCATAACAGGTTGAGCATATTGAGGACCAAAACCAAGTTGAGTGTAAGGTTGATAATTATACGGTACATTTCCCGGTCCTTGAACAAATGATTGACCTGAAGGTGGTTGGAAACTTTGAGGTTGGTATTGACCTTGAGGTTGGTACTGACCTTGCGGTTGGTACTGACCTTGAGGCACATTGAAACTGAGGTTGACCTTGAGGTACATATTGTCCCGTAGGGATGTACTGTCCTTGAGGTTGCCCCCCAGGCGGTAATGGACTACCTTGAGGTTGCCCCCCAGGGGGTATTTGAGTACCTTGCGGCTGCCCCCCAGGCAGTGTTGAACTACCTTGAGGTTGCGGGTTAGGAGTAGTACCAAACATCATAAGAATATCTTTGACACTTAACGATTTAGTTCCGCTATTACCAGGAGATACTACAAATTCGATGGGTTGAGGAGATACTCCTGAAAACGTACCAGATAAAGGCTGATACCCAGGAGGAACAGAAGGCCCGCCATGTAAAAAAGTTTCTGGTGTCTGAGAAAACAAGGATGACTGTCTCAACATATTCAAAGGAGGATAGTAACCTCTGGGTGTTGGATGGAAAGGAAATCGAGGTGGTGAAGACGCGAGACCTGGATTTTCTAAAAAGTTGGTCAACGAAATATACCAAGCGTCACCTCTAATGGGATTGTAGAAAATGGATTCATGCTCCCTAAGTTCGATAGCTGGTTGATTTTCGGGGATGCTTATACCTTCGTTCGGACTTACAAGTTCTTCTGTGGAAATGAGTCCAGAAGGAAGATTCTGGGTAATGATACTTTCTACCCTGGGCGAATTAGGACCACTAGAAACAAGAGAAGCAAATCCCGAAGATGGAGTAGCAGCAGGTTCAGTTTCAGGTTCAGAGATTTCAGGTTCTTCGACTAATGAACTAGTAGGAGTAATACTACTAGTAACTTCGGAAAATGAAATCGGTTCAAAAATATGTTCTGTTGCTTGAACTAGATGATCAGGATGTATGGTTAACGAAGACTCTCTGGCCTCCGGTGACCCAACTCTACTTTCACTAGGTGTGACAAGAGCTCGCAGCCCTTCAAGTTGACTTGGTGTAAATTTTGAGGCTGCCCCCGAAGTCGATAGGATTGTCTCGGTAATTCAGCGACGATTAATTATTTAATTACTTCACACGAAAACAAAGAAAATCTCAAGAAAACCACCTAAAGTCTCTAAAGAACCAAACAATTTGAAGACACGCCTAATAATCTAGGAGTTCAACGACACACAACAATATCTTTCCGGATTTGAAAACACTAGTTGGTGATGAAATCCAACGTCGCAGAATTCAATATAGAAATGCGCGGTTGGAACAGTACCCGACAACCTGCTTAAGTGAAACAGACTGGCACAAGTTTCTCCACTATAACCATCTCGAGTGAAGATAACCCCCAGAGAGTCCAAGTGAGTCTAGTCGACGTCTGCTCCAGGTACAGTGGGATCTTCCCTCCATCGTCACCTAGGAAAGAATCCTAAAGATTATGGCCACTAAGGTCACCAACGGAAACAAATATACCTGGGGGAACAGTCTACGATCCGATACGCACGCAAGGGCAGAGTAACAAACTCAATCCCCTTGAAGGCTCCTTAACATAATCCAAGTTTACCAACAAGTGACCTCAGGCTCCTCGACAATGGTCAATCCGAGGTTTACCCTTTTTAATACGTGAATAGCTTCTATCGTTCCCAATGAGGAAGGATTGATTCCCACACTGGTTCATATATGATCTTGTGCTTCTCCTTTAAGAGGAGCTTTCCCAGAGCATAGATGTAACAATTGGAATTTCTCCCTACCGCAAGATCGACTACTTGTTTGTTTAAACTATCTTGGAGAGTTAATTACTCCCTACTCCAAGATACTAGCCTAAGCTATGTTGGTGAAAAGAGCCCTAGAAAATAAAAAGATTGCTAGATGGATTTTAATTTAAGCGTTAATTTTATTGGTTGTTTCTTAAGTCAATGGGTGCGGAGATGAAACTTTATTGTGTGAAGACTCGACTCAAAAACACTAAAAAAATGCACCTAAGATGATAACAATTCCTTTCATTTTCAACGAATTTCTAGCTAAGGAAGAGTTGAAAATGCAATGTTTTGAAAATCAAATCTTTCTCTTAACATACAACTAAAAGGAAAACTTTTTGTCTTTTTCAAAGAATTTTAAAAACGAGACTACTAATTACGCTCACGGAAAATCCCTTTGCTTTTCAACAATAAAAAACTACAAGAACAAACAATTCTTTTAAGAGAGCTTTTATGATTTCTGAAAAACTCTAAAGACTATTGAAAGCAAATTTTTCAACAAGCTTCTATAATTTCTATGAAAAAACTCAAAATTATAATCTAATCTTGAGATCTAAACGAAAATGGATTGAAAAGAAACTTGAAATGTTTTTTTTTTCTAAGGATGCTTAACATAGTTTTTCAGCTAACTAAGGATCAATTTGTTCAGCTCAACAAACTAATCACAAACATCCAATTATGTTTTAATAAAAAATGAAATTCGAAACTTTCAATCAAGTTTAATCAAAGTTTTGCAAAAGAGAAAAATGGGATCTAGCTCTCTTCAAGGATAGATTTCATAAACTAGTCAAACTCAGCAAGAAGACCAGAGATACCAGGGTGATCTAAGGCTCTAAGGCTTCTGATCTCTGAGCTATTACAAAGACCAAGCAAAAATCAATCCAACAGGCAAAACTTCTAGAAAATCACTTCAAACGATAATGCCAATGAAAACTAACTCACAAGGAACTTTTGTCAAGACAAGTGCAGATCTGGGCATAAACTAACAGCTATGGACAAAAACTAAACCTAACTGGGCGGATGGATCTTAGGTTTTTCAAACTTTTGACAGGGTTTGCAGGCTCCTAGTAGAACCAGGTGCGGTACTGCCCTGTGTTATACTGTAACAATGCAGACAGGTCCGCACTGTACCTAACGTAGAAGGTGCGGTCCTATTCCAAAAATCCGAAAAATAAAAATCAAACTAGGATCTAACAAGTACCCAATCCCACACACATCAAGGCAAAATTAGAAACCAAAACTCAAGTTTCTCAAGTCAAAGCAAAGACAAATCAAAAACCAAAACCAAACCAGTCCCCAGTGGAGTCGCCAATTTGTTGGCCGGATAAATCGTTCTTGCAGACAAGACCGATCTCCCTACTATCGAATGATATCTAGCAACAAGCAGCACAAACAAATCTATTTTTCTCTAAACATGTTTCAATTCATAAATGAAAACTAAGAGGTGTAACAGACCCTACCTCGGTCCAACGCTTGTTTGTGGCAGCTTTGTTTCAATAGCTTCAAGCAATTCTTTTTAGTAACCTGCATACACAAACAAACACACATCAAAGAACACCTGCATAGATATTATAATAAAACATTTTCATTATGAAGATCAAGGAGCTCATAAAATAAACCATTAGAGACAGTTCATTGAGAAAACCAAACTTGATTGTATTAACTTTATGAATAAAAGAGCCTTACAACCTTTGCCTTGATGTTGCACAAGCACTTTCCAGGGTCCAGCAGGAGTCTCCTCTACTTTGACAAGCCTCACTCACTTCCCAAATGAAATGAAAGGTATGTGATCTCTCCTCTCTCAAGTTCAAAAAGGAAGTCTAATTTCCAGCAGCATTTACCCTCAAGAATCTTCAGCTTTCAACCTCTTCTACAACCAACCCAATGCCTGAATTTATAGTGCAAATGGAGGAAGTTGCAGGTCCACCATTGAAGGGATAAGTTCCTCCTTCAATGGGATAAGCCCCTCATATCATGGAGTTAGCTCCCTTAGTTATGGAATGGATGAACCAAGGTGGAGCGGACTTACCAGAACAATATTCCTTCTAGAAGTGTCTAGAAGTGACCCAAGATGAGATTTTAAGAATGAACTCACGCCTTTTCAACTTTTACAGGGATTCACACCCATTACTTGACAGACAGAGTGGTTAGGTTCGCAGGAAACATGATTGGATGCGGCACTGTAGGCAATGCTAGGAGAAAGTGCGAAACCAGGATTTAAGATATTTTTAAGGTCTTTCTCCCATTTTCAAGGCTTGACATGAAGAGCTGAGGCTTAAGACTTGCAAAGGAGGTATGTATGAGTGGTGATAGACTCACACAATCGAAAGTCATGGTGACAATTTTTTGTGTAACACATATATTGCCCGCTTTCCAGTGATTATTACCCCATTCATCATTTCTCCCACTGGGTCCACATAGGGTTAGCTCACCCCTTCCCCTTGGGTCAGGCCTGGAATGATGCCCCAAAGGTTGATGCAGATACAAAGGAAGATAAAAGCATATTTGGCTACATTCAACATGAAAACGTACCACAAAATGCAAAAGATGGTCGGGACAAACACATTTAGCACGTGGGCAAAAACCGATACATGAGCTGTACCCCATCATCATGGCCATCACCTTGGTTCCAACAAGTTCTATGAGCCCCCTTCATCATATAGGAACCCATGATTGTCCCAACCCCTGGTGGGCAATGAATCTCTCTACCTTAAAAGGGGGTATTTACTACTATATCTTGTACGTCATGCTTTTACCCCTTGAGCGTCAAGCAATTAATTAAAGAAAATCATAGAAAGGGAAAAAACATATAAAGAAGGGTGGAGAAATCAAGGCTGGGGCACATTATGTACCACGATTGCTCCCTCTTATATATTATAAACCCAAACGTGGGCTTCCCTTTTATTAACTACCCTCGTACCCTAAGTCACATGACACGAGGACATGAGACACGGAGGACACATAAATACGAGTATTCAATACGAAAAGCAACGACCTGGAAGCAGGACACGAGGGACACGTTTTATATATATATATATATAAAATAATATAGTTTTTTATCCATATTAAATTGCAAGTTGCAGCTTATCTAATCAAATTAAAATATAATTACTTCAAAGTTCATGGTTCATTTAAAAAAAAATAAGAATCAGAATTTACTATTTAGAAATTAGAATGTGATATTGAATGATTGTTGCTCGAATTCTTTGCATCCTTATTTTATTTTATTGCATGGTAGTTTACAAATGGAGAGAAAAATGCCAAATGTAATAATAATTACACAATTAAGTTTTGTTAAGAGTAAAATATGGTTTAGATAGTCAAAATGACAAGTAACGTCCAACTGAAGCATAGATGTGATTTGACGATTAATTTTTTTGTTAAATATAAAAACAGAAGTAGTTTGACAATTTACATGTGTTTCTAGATTCCAAATATGATAGAAAGTTGTGTGATAAAACATAAAACCAATTAGAAAATCGGAAGACCGAGAAATAGGAGATAAGCCATAAGCTAAATACAAAATCTATAGTATCAGTATGACGGAATATATTTAGATTAAAAATGAAAAGTCAATTACATAAAGTAAAAAGTAAATAAGATTGAGTCTCGTCTAATTTTGGTTTTTTGGCGATAATAGTTTGATAGTGTAGTTTTATGAGATTAAAAATAACGCTAAGCTAAATCATTTTCCATCCAACATTAAGATTAACACCAAATTAAGATTAATGCTGAAAAAACCAATGCGAAGAGCCACAACGTGAGTGATTTAGGGCGTAATTAATAGCAACTAAAAAAGAAAACAGAAGTTGCGTTGAAAACCATAACGCGTAAGCTGCAAACACATCTTCCAGTGTTCAAAGCTGTAAGAGTATTTAGATATTTTTAATTTTAAATCATTTGAATAAAATATATGTCATGAATTGCAAATGAGACGTGAAAAAGTTGCGGAAAGTGCCAAGTTTCCAAACGTCACATGCTGTAGCCTGCCAAGTGCCAAGTTTCCAAACGACACACGTTGCGAGCCTGCGACCAAACTCCACAGTCCACACGATGAATATACACGGACAACGGTTTGCTTGAACGTTGCCAAACCTCACACACGCTGCGACCAATCCACGAGTCCACGGAGATGATTCAGTCCACACTCGGCTCCACACAACGGCTCCACAGGACGAATATACAACAACAAAGAGCGATGGCAGAGGAAAATAGGAAAAGAACCCCGAAAAAATAATTGCGTGGGCTTTAAACTACTGATTTCATGGGGTACGTATTCAATTGGAGGAAAAAACGTTAGGGCAACGTTTTCTATAAATCGAATACTCGTTTTCCAGGAGTAGGACACGACTAAAATGCCCAAATACGTTTTACGTTTTAGAGGACACGACAAAAAACGTTTTCAACACATTTTACGACCGTTTTGGAGTTTAGGAGATATTGGCACATCCTAAAGCCCATTATGGAAGCGCAGGCTATTATGAAGTCCCCACCTGTGGTCTATGGTTGGTAAGCTCATTTACTCTATTTCTATAATGACGGTTGTATTAGAAGGCCAAGGGACACATTGGATTTTATGCAAGATTGTAGATGGTCTCCATCTTGGGGTTTGGTCTCCCTACACGGGGTCCTAATCCTCTAGAGGGCTACATTGACACATATAGGGTGTGTGTTGAGAGCCATAAGCCTCCACAATAGTAGACAATACTCCACGAATCCCTGAAGATGTTCAAAGATTGCTCTAGATTCACCTATTGGACAAAGAAGATGCACCTAGTTCAACTTTGCCTTGCTAGCCCCACAAATGTACCATACACTTGGCAGCTGACCCAGGACTTGACCTACACCATCATCAAAGCTCTTGCAGATGATCTACATGCATCTTCTACTCATTCAGAGACCCATGAGGTTATTATTGTGCCCCCACATCCACCGGGAGCACCACAAGTTTATTGTTTGAAGAATAAGGGGCCAACCCCTTGTCCATCACTTTTGAGGGTCCTATTCTTCATTATGGCACCTATGAACCTCATGAGGCCTCTTGGAGGGCCCTACAACATGTATTATTTATCATCTAACCTCTTAAGAGGCTTATTCTTTCATTTGTGAGCTAGTTTGGTGGGCTTGTCACCAAAAGTTAGATTATTAGCACATTATTTTATTGTTGGGACTTATTTAGGCCAAGGAGACTAATTCGAACTCCTCATTAGTTTATAAGTACAAGTGAGATGAGTTCATTTGCTCATCATCACTTTGGATTGGATCTCTTCTCTCTCTTGAAAATTTCACACTTTTTCTTGGAGGATGAATTGCAGCTTTATGGATGAATTTTGATGTTTGGATTTGGTTTATCTTATCTTGGAGCTTCTCTATTGTCAAATTCTAGATAGTTGGATATGTTCTATTACATGTAAGTACATGCTTTTAATGCTATTCTTGTTTTACTTTCTTATATTCGTTGGATTGTGATTTTCGCTATTTTTAGGGCTGATTGCTGCATGCATTTACTGCATAAATTGTGGAATTTTGTATCTATATAGCATCTCTCAATGTATGGGTCATGTAATTTGAATGAAATTTCCTATGTATAATTTTAACAACGAATTCATCTTGATAAACTATCTCCTTTTACTAGTCGAAGTATAAAAGTTGTAAGGTTACTTCCCTTGCCCTAGAAGGCTAGCGAGGTAGTCTTAAGGCCTCCTTGACTAAGAAACAAAGTCCTCATTCATATTTATCATAGACTCCATTCCCCCAAGATTAAGGCGCTGATCTACCAAGAGGTGGTCGTCCAAGATCAATTCTTTTCACCTTTTCCTAGGTCTATCTAGGTTGGGTCACCTAGAGCATCATTTTCCCGAAAAAATAGCCCTCCAAAATGTTTGATCTCTTAGCATCCCTTGCGTTGATGTCTCTTCAAGGCTTCCTCCAATTTTGAAGCCATTCCGACGGTGGAGTTGTAAGAAAATCCAAGCCCTAGCTCCAAGATCAAATTTTGCCCTAGTATCCCCAAGGCTAGTGCTTCATAAGATCAAATCAACACCTTTAAGTGAAAATCCTTTCTTTGATCCCTTCTTCCTCCTTGTCAGTCACTTAGCCACACAGTCAGGAGTCCTTGACAATCACTAGTTGATGATATGCCTTATATTTCTGCCACTTGCATCAACCATTTGCCTCTCCCCATTCGTCATGAGCACAAGGACGGAGGTGGGCCTCCACTTAAAAGGTACTTTGGTCATTTTGCAATTGGGTGCTTATACTTGCTTGTTTTTGGGCATTTGATATGTATTATGGATTATGGGGTGATTTGGAAGAATGATGGGCTTTGACCATGATTTTGTTTTTTCACCTTAAATTGGGGGTTAATTTTTGATCCTAGTCTAGTGGGACCTCCCTTAACGGCCCAATGGGTATAGGAGGGTCACTACTTGGGAAGCCTTGATTGAGATAGTGTAATTCCATCTACCCCTATGTCATACTTAACAATTTCTATCTCACATTAGAAGCCCTTATATCATCTCCATTCTTCGAGTTCAACCTTGTCATGAGTTCTTTGGGATTTGACATCCATTAGTCCACACACCTAGGTAGGGCTTGGAAACTTTGCCCGAAGAGGTTGATGTAGTTAAAAGAAACATAAAGAGCATATCTTGGCTATAACAAAATTAAAGAAAGAAAAATCAAAATGCAAAAGATGGTTAGGAACATAAAGATCAGCACATGGGCAAAAGCCTAACATGAGCTCTATGTCACTCATATGGGACATCACTTGGTTTTTGAGCACATGTTGCTCCATTACATCAAAGGAGACATGTTTGTGGAGAATTGGTTTGCACAAAGGAGAAATTGCAGGGTCCAAAGCTCACATTTTTGTTTTATAGTTTTGGGCTTCAATCGTAGGCATGACTCGGAGAGATCTCGACTGCAGTCGCTTGCTAGCTAGCTCATCTGTGCGATTGAAGCTTTTCAGTCGCTCACACAACTCTTTTTCCATGTGATTGGAAACTAGGGTTTTGGATTACAATCGCTGGCTTGACAAATGATACTTTCAACTGCAATTGCTAGCTTACAGGCTCAAGGTAGCGACTGGAACCTCTTAGTTGCATGCATGACAACTCCTCGATGTGACCGAGACATAAAGGTTGAAATTTCAGTTGTCCAAAGTTTTCGCTCGTTGACGCAGTGTTCGATAGTTGACCGTAGGCTTCTGAATCAGGGTTTTTGAGTATGAGAATTGTTGTGTTCATCTCATGGATATTGTTTAGTTGATTTTTGCTGGATAGTTGTATGGATGAAGATATGGATCATTGTACTTTCTTATGCTGATTCATTCAATGACAATCTAATAAGAAGAATTTGAAAGGGTTTTCCCCATAGTGGGTTTTGCTCTAATCTCCAATCAATCTTGGTGTCTCTATGTCTGAATATTTTTCTTTTATTGTTCCTTTATGTTCCACTGCATTGAAGATGATGATATTGTTCTTTCTACATAGTTGTATATGTTGCTGAATAATGTTATGATGTTATGGGGCGAATTTAACGTGTAAATGAGGAAATGCAATTATCAAAGCAAAGAACAATATAGCCCTAAGAAAAATTAATAGGTTCAACATCAACATGGTGGGAATATTCCTTGTGTTGGCATTTATATACGAGGTCTTTTTCAAGAGTTGTTGATAACTAAAGATGATGGAACACAGATTCAGGGTTGTGTACTAATATCATTCTTGTTGATACTTTCTATTTCAAAAGTCCATTTCAGATGGAATTGAGAGATTATGAGTTGGTATCCCACTGAGTTAGTGATGTTTTGAAAGATACTTTTAGCTAGAGGTATAGCGCGGCAGGATCCCTTTTCCAAGTGATCATTGCAGGGGAAACAATTGATTTAATTAGATTAAAATGTGGCCAGGAGAACAGGGGGAACTTAATAGAGTCACATTATTATGTATGTACTTGCCCGAAACTTAATAGAATCACATTATTATGTATTTACTTGCCCATGGTATTGGTGCCCATGGAATACTTGTCTATACTATATAGTATTGGTGCCCATGGCACTCATGGAATACTTACGCTTGGTATTGGGATGGCCAAATATTATAAAGGGGAGGTCAAGATCATTCCCTATCCCTCAAGGAAAATTGGGTTTGGTGTTGAAACTTGAAACTATACACCCTAGCCAATCTATGGAAGAATCATTGTGAATTTCTCATTGGAGCAGATTGATTGGCAAGATAGGTTTGCCAAAATTTTGGAGTTTAATTTTGTTGGGAGATTCCATTTGTTTTGCAGAGAATATTTTATGGGGAGATCTCTATATTTACACCCAGGACTGAGCCATTGTTGAGAATGAATTTTATTGCAGGGGTTTCAATTAATGCTCTTTTTGGAGCCCAAATTCCAGCGACGATAATTAATTATTTTGGCATGGTCACATGCTGGGAAACCGAGTTCTATTGTGAATTAGTGGAGGCCGTATGCAGGCCAGAAGGGCCTGAATAATTCAGTGAGGAACTGTATATTCCCTGAGTTGAATTTGCAATGGGAGAACAATGTTTATTCTTGAGAGATTGATTTATAGCTGGAAGAATGAATAAACCTGAGGCAATTCTGTAGGTTGAAGGCCAAATTTATATGGCAGGCTGCATGATAAGTTGTGACATCAATTCCTGAAGCAAGCCATGGATAATTCATCAAGGGAAGCAACTATATTTATATAACAGCCAAATTTGTTTGAAGAGGTTGTATACCATTCTGTAGGCCTATTGCTGTCATTTATTGGGAGGACCAGTTTCTTCATGTGGATTAATGGGTGTTGGGGGCTGAGTATAGTTACATTCTGAGAGGGCCCAGTTCATCTTTTTGGCAGCTAAGTAGAGTTGAAGCTCCAAGTATTTATGTTAACACAATTTAGTGAAGGGTTTGCAGTTGCACCGAGTTTGGAGGACTGTACTTATAGACATAAACAATCTTCTTTAAACGTCTACAGCCCAAATCTTGCCACTTGCCAGGTTATTAATCAAATGGGGGCCAAGACTCTGATCAGAGTGCAATCATTGAAAGGGCCACAAGTACTCTGGGTTGTTATTTTCTGTACCAGCGGTAAACTTGCATCAGATTATGAGAGGGTTACAGCAATGAATAATTTCCCATCAGTTTCCTTTAGTCATGTTGCCAGGTTCCAAACTGGTCTTGTATGCCAATATTGATAACAATTAATTGGCTAATGTTTTTACCCTTGTGTTGCTTTCATATGAATAAGGTTTTACTCCCATGTCTATTACTAGTGATGCTGATATATTAATTGCGTGATGATTGAGATAATGATTATATACCATCAACCACAAGATTACTTGTAAGATTCATGCATATAAACTGTTTGTCAAAATGCTCCAACTAGCAGTTAAGGTGTTGCACAAGGCAGATTGGCAAACTTAGGAATATCTTAATGGCTGATTAGTAAAATCCTAGTAAGAGACATTACATTCAGGGATCATCCTATCTTGAGTTTTCTTCATTTGGCCTTGGATGTTAGTAGAGGTCAATCTCGTGAATCATGACCTACTTCCTAGATCCTTTTCCTCTGCACATCTCCCTCCTTTTGTGGTTTCTTACACTTAGATTCGAGGGTTTTCTCATGTTTTTGCATATAGAGTTCATGTTTCTACCTTACTTGTCCTTTATATAGGAGACTTCTTAGTACTCCTGCTTTGTATTGACATCATTATACTCAACAGTCCCATTGACCTACTTTTGTAGTCATTTGTTGATCATTAATATAATTCTCATGTAACCCAAGCATGTAAATGATAAGAGTAAACAAGTACATGTTTGATCAAATGACTCTTCTCCCTATATTTATGTGAAAGGTGAGGGAGGCCTACAACACAAGGTGAATTTAATCGACTACAAGCAACCTAATTTAACACAAGATAAGACCACATGTAGAGTGCTCCAACTATAGGTGAGATTTGTCGAGCTTTGAGGCATGTGTGTCTAACAAGTAAGCCTACAAAGCTGAATGTGCCTCAAGAAAGGACTCATGCTCCGCTTCCAAAGGCTTCTAAAGTTCCAATGTTCCTTCCTAATATATGTGTACCTTTGGGACAAACCCACCTCCATGATCACTTCTCTAATCACTGAATCAGGCATTTTCAGGTCAATTACAACCGCTTTTATAGCAACTACGTGCGCCCATGCCATTCTCCAAGATGCCCAATGCTTCCTCCAAAGCAAGTCATCCTCCGAAGCAAGCAACCAACCTCAATGTATTTGTTACATGAACAAGTCACCAAGCTCCATAGGTCTTTGATGCGCCAACGAAGAATGCCACAGGAGCATTAAGACAAGGCATAACAATCAACGAGTAAGCCAACTCCATAGTGTATGTTCCTCATTGTACAACAAAGTTCACCCACACACCATGCACCCCGCATCAGACAAAGCCACCCCTAGGAATGGTGGAAACCCTTTCAAAGAACCTCAAAAGTGAACATTCTGTGCAAGTTTGATGGGATTTAGGCCCTGAGTCTATGACTGGAAAAAATGCCAGAGTTCTGATTGTCATCTACATGGCAAATGAGTTCACTTTTTTAATGTGAGAAGTGACTCAGTGCATAGTTTATATTCAGATTCACACCATGGTCTTGGTCAAATATGACTTCTGACTTCTCCAGAGCAAGGAGTTCAACTCAGTTAATCAGTAGGGATCTTTTCCATGAACATTATGTTTGGTTCAGATAATTGAGGAGCTTACCCTTGAAGGAGCACAAACAGGTTATGTTAAGAATTTGAGTCCTCAGGAATGGATTGTCGTCCACAATGACAATCAATTATATTCCATTTGCTATAGCTAAGGGCACTCATGACATTTGGGTTGATGGATGCCTAATTCAGATTCACACCATGGTCTTTGTCAAATATGACTTCTGACTTCTCCAGAGCAAGGAGTTCAACTCAGTTAATCAGTAGGGATCTTTTCCATGAACATTATGTTTGGTTCAGATAATTGAGGAGCTTACCCTTGAAGGAGCACAAACAGGTTATGTTAAGAATTAGAGTCCTCAGGAATGGATTGTCGTCCACAATGACAATCAATTATATTCCATTTGCTATAGCTGAGGGCACTCGTGACATTTGGGTTGATGGATGCCTAGGAGGATTTCCAGCTACATGGTGCCAAAAGATTTTGTTGATGAAACTGCAAGGCATTTTTTGGCGCAACTCTTGTCCTCCAGGGTATTATGTTTGTGTATTGTTTGTTATGGTTCCTTTCAGTTGATCATGTATTTTGTTGTTGGGCTAGCCTCAAGATAAGAAGTGTACATTTATGTGCCTTTTTAGAGTACTTTGCTTGAAGGAAATTGGTTTGATATTTTCATTGTGATGTTTGCACATTGTTGTAGATGTGGTGCTATAATGCTTCTTTTTTGTTGTACGATGTACAACTTAGCAAATTAACAGAACAATCTCTAAACAGTAGAAAAAAAATTGACTGTCTTTACATAGAAATTTCAAATTACGTTCTTGTAATTTGCTTATTGCACAACGGCCTGTGAATGTCCACAATGGAAAAAAATAAATCCGATCCCATTAATGGTGTCATTTCTCAATTTACATAATTTATTGTAAAATTATAAGCATGGATTTTAGCAGAACAAGATTTTGTTTTTCATTTAATACTATGGAACTTTGCAATCAGAAGAAAAGATAGATATTTTTTTTTGAGGACAATTGCATGACATAACATAACAAAAATGTAAATTTTTGATGGATATTAGATGGAAGTGTTGGTTAAAAATTGGGTAGTGCGATGTTACTATTGAATTAATGCTCCATTTTCTCTACGCTGCAGATAAGGCGAAATCCAAGTCTTCATGTGACAGCAAAAGGGAGGCTCCCAATGACGGAACAGGACATATTGCTGCTCAGACATTCCCTTTCCGTGAGTTGGCTGCAGCAACAAAGAATTTCAGACCTGAGTGCTTATTAGGTGAAGGTGGTTTTGGAAGAGTCTACAAGGGAAGGCTTGACAGCACTGGACAGGTGATTGATATAAATAGTACTCTGCTCTTACTTACATGGTGCAAAATGATGGTTTTCAAGCACTAATTCTTTTCAATTATGGGGTAGGTTGTGGCTGTAAAGCAACTTGACAGAAATGGCTTGCAAGGTAACAGGGAATTCCTTGTGGAAGTTCTGATGCTTAGTCTGCTTCATCATCCTAATCTAGTGAACCTTATTGGATACTGTGCTGATGGGGATCAAAGGCTTTTAGTATATGAATACATGCCACTGGGATCACTGGAGGACCATCTGCATGGTATTTTGGTTTCTAGCATCGTACTCTTTGGCACTTGGGATTTACAATAATACCCCACGTTTTTCCCTTTGTATGCTCTTTTAACATTGGTTTACTTAGCTACTTTATGTGGGAGATCTCCTTATCAATGGACTTAATAAATCTGCTACATCTTGCAGATCTTTCACCAGATAAAGAGCCGTTGGATTGGAACAGGAGAATGAAAATAGCAGCAGGTGCTGCAAAAGGGTTGGAATACTTACATGATAAAGCCAATCCACCAGTTATATACAGAGACTTGAAATCCTCTAATATTTTGTTGGATGAAGATTTTCATCCTAAATTATCAGATTTTGGACTGGCCAAACTTGGACCTGTTGGAGATAAGACCCACGTTTCTACACGGGTGATGGGAACTTATGGATATTGTGCACCAGAGTATGCTATGACTGGTCAGTTGACTCTAAAGTCAGATGTATACAGTTTTGGGGTCGTTTTATTGGAGATAATCACAGGAAGGAAAGCTATTGACAATAACAGGGCAGCAGGGGAGCACAATCTTGTTACTTGGGTATGTTGTCTTCCCTTTTGTATTATGGTCAACCATTATCATTATAAATGGTTCTGGTTGGTGTGCATGCAGTATACATGTACTACTTGGGCAAATATCAATGTTAACGTATGTAAGAGGCTTTACACGACTAAGCTCATGGGTTTGGGGTAAACACATTACTGTTGTTTATATTGAGGCCTTTGCTGTGTGTATTTTTGTTAGAAAGCTAACACAGCCTGGTTTTGCCCTTGTAACAGCTGCAAAATTGAGTTTTGAATTAGCTATTGTTTCCTCTGTATTGCTAGCAAAATGAACTTTGCAACTAATACTATATATCTGTTTTCTCATGAATCGGACAGGCACGCCCGTTATTTAAAGACCGCAGAAAGTTTTCACAGATGGCTGACCCATTGCTTCAAGGCCGCTATCCTATGAGAGGTTTGTATCAAGCATTGGCTGTGGCAGCAATGTGCCTCCAGGAGGAAGCTGCTACCCGTCCCCTGATTGCTGATGTTGTAACAGCTCTTAGCTACCTTGCATCTCAGACATATGATCCTGGGGTGCATCCTGTTCAAAGTTCTCGCATTGCTCCTCCCACTCCTTCTCGTGACAAAAAGGAGGAGAAGAAGCCGAAGCCGAAGCCGAGTGACAGATCTGACAAAGAAAGAGAAAAAGATAAAACAATTAAGCGCGGTGATGCTAGGAATCTGATCATGCATGCACAGGCTTCTCCTGATCAGAGGGCGAAGGATGCTTGGAAGAGGACTACCAATGGCTCGGTTGATGCTATTCACTCTCAAGAAGGCCATGATGGAGACTTCGGAGAGTCTGGACGATCTGAAGGATTGACAGATAGCCCTGGAAGTGCTGGGAGAACTTCCAGAACTTCTGTCGACCGTGAGCGAGCAGTTGCTGAAGCTAAAATGTGGGGTGAGAATTGGAGGGAAAAGAAGAGAGGAAATGCACATGATGGTATTGATGGTTTTCAATGATGCCTTGGCTGTGGTAAATAAATTGTTACCATTTTACTGTAAAAATTTCATTTGATCAGGAGTACTCGAGGTTCCTTTGTATTCCATGCATACTAGTAAACAAGATCATTTTGTAGGTTGGGAAGAAGTGAGGTTCCTTTGTATTCCATGCATACTAGAAAACAAGATCATTTTGTAGGTTGGGAAGAAGTTAGAGGTTCCTTTGTATTCCATGCATATTAGGAAACAAGATCATTTTGTAGGTTGGGAAGAAATTAGAGAGTGCAAAAGGAACCAAGCTTTTCTGGATTTCAATTGAGCATTGCCGGAGTTTGAAGGAAGGTTTTGTGGCTCTTCCAGTGCTATATAGAATTAATTGATGCTCGGCTTGCATTCTCTATTATTGGATGATAGGTTTGTACACAGTTTGTACTGGTCCATGACCTGTCTATATGAGGCAGCTAATTTATGCCCCAGGTGAGTGGGGGAGAGGCATTTCTTTCGAGAGTAAAATTCAAAGGTTTGAGTTTGTTGTCCTTTCCAGCACCCGTTTGCTTGAGGTAGGTGCTCTCTCTGTATAGGGGGGACATTCTTGAAAGCTGAATTTTGGTGTAAGCTTTTGTTATACCTCGAGATGTGTTAGCAAACTCAACCATTTTCAGTGAAATATTCCCGTCTATTGTTCTTATCATGATTGCATTTGATCTGCGTTGCATTACGTCCGGTCTTTCCTTGCCTCACGCATTATCGAGGTTACGATGCATCTATCTAATAAATGTGGTATAATGGTATCTGGTTCCTGCTTTGCATTACTTCTGGTCTTCCCTTCCCTCACGCATTATCGACGCTGCGATGCATATATCTAGTAAATGTGGTTTAATGGTGTCTGGTTCATCATTTTTTCTCGCCAGGGAGATTCTCAGGTGACTTTAAAAGGTTTTGTCTAATTATTCTACATTTTGGGTATTTTTAGCTAGAATAAGGTGATACAAATTGTGGGTGAGATTGTCATCTTTGCTTATTTAAAGTGCATTTTTGAATATCAGCATTTTGAAAAATTCCTCAAGCTCTTGGATTGCATTTTGCAGTACAGATTACACAACTCAAATTTGTAATTTTGACAAATATCCATAGAATTTCGTGTAAATCTGACCTAAAAGTATACCAAAAAACACTTTAAAATGTAGAATAGTTAAACTATGGCTAGTTGGTTTCACAACGAACATTCAACAATTTATATGCTGGCCTAATACTGTGGAAAACGAAACGCAATTAAAGTGCACTAATTACACAGTAACGATCATGGAAAAAAATTACAAATTCCAAAAAAACCAAGAATCATAAAGCAACCCATGGCGGCAGTTTTGCTTACACATGTTCAGAAGAAACGTAAACTTATTTTGATCCCATTTTGTTTTAAATTTGGGCAGCGCGTTGGCCACTTATTTTGGATAAAAGGTCGAATTTTGTCAAACTTCAATTGCTGGCAATTTATTCATGGAAGCCGATTTATTTACAAAATTTAAAACCAAAATGCGAAAATGGTGAATTTTATCTTCACAATTTATATGCTGGCCTAATACCTGTGGAAAACGAAACGCAATAAAAGTGCGCTAATTACACAGTAACGATCATGGAAAAAAATTACAAATTCCAAAAGGAGCAAGAATCATAAAGCAACCCATGGCGGCAGTTTTGCTTACACATGTTCAGAAGAAACGTAAACTTATTTTGATCCCATTTTGTTTTAAATTTGGTCAGCGCGGGCCAATTATTTTGGATAAAGGTCGAATTTTATCAAACTTCAATTGCTGGCAATTTAATCATGGAAGCCGAATTATTTATAAAACTTAAAACCAAAATGTGAAAATGGTGAATTTTATCTTTGTCATGCATGGAGGAACTTTTTTCGAATTACATTGCTCCAACCAGGTGACTTAGGTTTTAGATAATTAGCATTTTCTTGTCAATCCATTTCTTTCCAGCGTCACATCAGCATGGATGCTATGCTGGGACTGAAGATAAGCAGAAGATTCATTTTGAAGGCCTATGTACCTCAGTTTGTTAGCAATTGGATGCTATCGCGGCTGACGCCGGTTGAATCATTACTGCTAGAGGCTTCGTATATATGATTGCATTGGTTTTTATTTTGCTTGATTTTTACTCTTTTAACATATACTGTACACCGTGTTCACCGAATTTGAAGGGTAAAATGTGAAATTCAGTGGCCTACAAATAAATTTGATTGTGTTTGGTGATTTTATTTCATTGGAATGGAATCAAAGTCATCAATTTCGATCATTTTGGTTTAGGAGGTTGGTGTTTGTCAATTTAGAATTTATATTTGTCCATTGGGGTTGCTGTTTCTATAACGTATTGACATTGACTAGGCTATATTTGCCTATTTGGGTTTCTGTTTCTATTCGACAAGGTATTGACATTGACTAGGCTGGTGATTTGTGAGTTTATAATTTAAACATTCACTAAGTTGATAAGTAAAAGTAAGGGGATAGTCTCGAGGTTACTTTAGGTGGTCAGATACTTCTCTCTTTCAAGGTTTGGAGTCATGAGTTCGACTCTCTCGATTTTTTATTAGAGATAAGTTTTATAATAAGGTTGATATTTATCTTGTTTATCATCCATGGATTATGGTTACTCCAAGGATTTTCTGCCAAATCTTTTTTCATAACTAAAATTGGTAAATATTCATTATTATTGGACAATTTCATCATACTTGCACTATTTCATTAGTCTCTAACGTTATATTTAACATATTGCAAGTTTTCTCATACGTAGCCATATGATGGTATTTGCCGTTTGGTTGCTAGAATATTGCTGTTTGGTTGTTTGTATTCATATGTTTTTGCTTACTGCATGTTGGATAAAATAAAAATGCTTACAACTAGTTTTCAAGTTTTGTAGTTAGTATTTCTTAAATAGAAAGTGTTGATAGGATTCAAAATGTGATGTGTATATTGTTCAAATGGATGTAAAACACAGAAACAAAGTGATTTTTTTTTTCAAGTTATTTTGGGGGAAGTTTCATTATATCGTGCTTAAAGACAACATTGAGATTTTGGTGAGTTCTAAAACTTGGTAGATAGCATTCTTCACCTTTACCGATTGAGGCAGCAATCATTGTGATATTTTTTCGAAGGAAAATCTCATTTAAGAAATTTCAAGTGATACTTTACATTTGTAGATGGCATTCCTAATAAACTCATTAATGTAGAATAGTGCATTGAATCTAGGGGATGAAAATTGAAATAAGTACTTGTTTCGTGCGCAATTAGCTAAATACCTAGTAACATTGGTAACAAACAATGACCTCTTGGACGCCATTGTATGATATATATATATGGAAGAATATCTGTTAACCTCCCCAACCAAGCTCAATTCCCACATGTGAAATGTTATATATATAGCTTGAGTGGTTGGAAGAAAAATTGCTAAACCTCCTCAACCCGGGCTCAAGACATTTTGAACTCATAATAAGCATATCCTTGTAATGGCTTCGAGACTACTTGTATGAGTCTCTCGATGACCAAAACATGTATATTTACTATAATCTTAGACAAAATATATAGATGATAATATAATGGTGATCTTGCTACATTTATTTCAAGTCGTGGTGGTTTGTAAATGCTTGCTAAGGCATACACTTGGTCTTGGTTACAATTGTTTTCTAGAGCATGCATGTTGGGATTTACTTTGAAGTTGGGTCAACAACTTATGACTAGACCACAACTCATTAAGAGTCACATCCAATTGACACACACACATAATATTTTAGACAAAATATATAGATGATAATATAATGGTGATCTTGATACATATATTTCAAGGAGCAATGTGTTGCGAGTGCTTGTTAAGGGTCTTGATTAGTCTTGGATGCAATTATTTTCTAGACTATGCATGTTGGGATTGAACAAATTGTGATTAGACCACAACTCATAAAGAGTCTAAATTGATTAGCTTTGAGGACGAGGAGGTGGGCCTTGATTTGTCGACTATGATCAAAATTTTACACGGTCAAGCATTACTTTCAAGGGCCAAAGAAATGTTCATTGGTATTGAACTTTGGTCATTGGTGTTCTCTTTATTCCTTACCATGGGATTTAGTCCCTTTAGGTTAATATTGACAAGTGCCAAATATTGGTTAATACAATTTATGATGCATTGATTTATAATAAAAAATGCAGTATGAGGGCATAATAGCATTGTTTGAAAATCAAGTGGACTATTATAGTCCAAAAAATTTATTGATTATGCTTTCAAAAATTTAATAAAGATTTTTTTTTTTTTTATAAAAAAAACTTTGATTTTATAAGTTTAAAGTAATGATATTTCATAGATTTAGAATCACAGTTGATTTATATACGCCATGTTTATTCCAAAATCAACATATCTAAGCAATGTTCATTTAGTCATCAACTTGGGTGTGTAATGTTATGAAATATTGGACATAATATATGAAGATTCAAAGTTTTTATGATGTAAACTTAAATATGCCTATTACTAATTAAATATGTTTAATACTTTATTTTAGAGTGAAATCCATTATTGTATATGTAACCTAAATGCCTACTTTGCCTACTTTACCATATCTAAAGTAAAAACATAATTATTATAAATTATAATTAATGTCTTAAGAATTGGATTTTTAACTAATGAAAAAATCATAAATCATAAACCGACTTCACTATTTCTTCATTGAATTATATCCTACTTTATCCATAATTATTGAAATGTCAGATTGCATTATAATGTTCAAGGTTTGAAACTGAAAGAATGTTATGTTTTTAGTATAGAATACTTAGTTAAAGATTGTGGAATTGCCAATTAATATCTGTGTATCATCCTCAACAGTTTTAAATGATTAATCTATAAGAACAAAAAAACGAAGACTATAGAACTTAAATGAAAACAAGAAAATGCTTAAAACAATGTATTACTAGCAAACAAGGAGTCCTTCCTTTTTATAAATAACATTGTACATTCGCTCCAAATTAAAGGATTATTATTATATTTAAACTTAATTTAATTGTACATGAAGATTGAGAAATTGTATTTAACAACAAACAAGTGATTCTATGTTCATAAAGTATTCACATAATAACTCTTTGGTTTCATACAAATTGCTTTGTTTATATAGCATATAGAGTTCTTAACCAGAAATGAATATAAAATTTGATTGAATTTTTAATTTAATTACAATTGGTAACTAAAAGTCTGTGATTTGGATGATTGTAGGGCTTCTATATTGGAATTACGATTGCCGTTACACCAAAACCTGTAGGGGTTAGTATAAAAACACATTGATAGAGTTAATGGATCCTCAAGAGGTGGTTAAGCACATGTCGCGAAACACACAGGGAGTGTTGGATTATCCAATGCCCCGCTGTTGATGGACAAATTTTATGTTGTAGACACATCAAATCTCCTTAGACTTGGAAACCAAGTCTAGAACAGAACAAACAAACAAACACATAGAACTTTCTCTAGGTTCATTACCATTAAATCATAGATGCAAGGAATGGGATGGATAATTCATACTGTTTTATCGATGTTTTTCCTCACTATTGTTTGTTGTAGCTTTCAATCTCGTATTTAATGCTCCAAGACAAGATCTGCAAATACACCAATAGACCAATAATGTTAGCTTCACTCTCACATAAAAACAATAATAAGTGCAAAATATTAAAAATAATTAAAATTATAAAACTTGGATTAATTCCTACTTGTCTATTCTAGAATGAGTCAGTTCCTCAAACTTGGGGGTTTGTTTAGATCTAGTTGGTTGAGAGATTCTCTCCAACTAGTTAGGCTCCTAGATTAGTGTATGGTTGAGATATTTACACAACCAAAGTGATTGAGTGTCCAAGATAGACGCACTATCTTGAGACATACTCTTGATGTATTAATATTATATCATTCTCATTATTTTGTACAAAGAGTGTGTGTGTGAGATAATACATTTAGGTTTTAGGCATTTTCCGCCATGTCTCTGGCTCTAGTTGATTAGAGTTTTCGGCAACTTGTTTTAGCGATTTTTCAGGCAATGTGAAGGCAATTCTAGAATTAAATTCAACTACAGTGTGGAGCGAGCAGATTTATGGTGAATAATCCGTGACTAGTAGTGTAGAAGCAACTAGAGACCAATTTGCACTCGTGGAAGAACCTGTGTTGGACTAAATTTGTTTTGAGAACTGCATGATCAACATGGAAGAAAAGCCCTAATGCACAACTCTGCGTGAAGGTTTGTGCATCAACAAGCAAAGGTCGTAGAAGAGCTCCATCAACGAATTCATAAACTCGTAGCACTTCAATTCATTCTTTTAAGTTCTTTCATGAAGATTACTTTGAGTTGCTTAAAGGTTTTGTGTAAAGAGGGCAATTATATATACATAAGTGTATTGAAATCAAGGTTGAAATCAAATTATAGATGCAAGGGGTTGGGATTTAGTCACAAAATGAGTTTCTATTGATGTACAAAGTCTGGTTGAACTAAGTTTGGAGCTCAAAAGAATATAAAGTGCATGTCGAATTTTTGTTTCAGAAGAGTCATGCAAGTCTAAAAGGTTAGTGAATCATGAGCCGAGTATAAGGTTTATCAAGTCAAGGTCAAGATCAATTATTAATGCAATGAGTTGAAGTTGGAATTTGAGTTGAAATTGAATTAGTCAAAGTGAGTCATTAAATTGTATCGGGTGTATGTTTGGTTGAACTCGACACCGAAGCCTTGAATCATTAAGTCAAGTGAGTCAATCATTGTCATTTTTCAAGTGAGTAAATCAAGTCATTAAATCATTATAAACATTCTCTTGGGTGCATTTTCGGTGGTATCCGACACCCCAAGGTCACATAATCAAGTGAGTGTGATAATCAAGCGAACAAGTACAAACAAGTGTGTTAAAGATCAAAATGGGTAAATGAGGAAAACGTCTTCAAAGTGCAGAACTACAAATCAAAAAATTACAAGAGTGCAATCATGAATTACACAACACAATTGAAGTGCTTGAGTGGAAGTTAAATCAAAATCAAAACTTAATTAATTAAATGAACAACACATTAGAAGCAACAAAATATTTTCAAATTGAGCTAGATATGAAAGAACAACTCATTAATGCACTCCAGATTAAATTAAGTGAAAAACAAGATCTAGTTGATGCAAGATGTACAAAGAAGATAGATGCAATGTGTGACACAGAAGACCTCATCCAAACATCAAATGCAAGTTGTGAAACATATAACCCCATTCAACAAGTTGATAAAAGTTGTGACACAAATGATCTAATCCACCAGGTTGATGAAAGTTGTGACACAAAATGATCTAATCTACCAGGTTGATGAAACTTGTGACACAAATGATCTCATCCAACAAGTTGTACTACTAAATAATGCAACTAGTAGTACTAAAGATCTAATTGACAAGTTTGATGCAGAATGTGATACATATGAATTGTTAATAGAAATGATTGATGCTCAATGTGATACATATGTTTTAATGAATCTAGCACAGAATGTCAGCGACAACAACAGGTGTGAAAAACAACAAGAAAATGATCTTTCCAAAAAGGTGATCAGAGCTTGGGAAGAAATTTCTTTCAACAAAGATCGACATGGCTTGGGATACAATAAAGAAAACACTTTGTATGTTCCAGATTTCCCAAAACCAATTTAGTTTGCAAGTGCAGTGTTATCGAAAATGCCCAGAATCTTGTTAAGTGTAACCATTGTAAGAGAAATGGTCATATGGAGAGTACATGTTTCGACCTCCATCCTTGTCACCATTGTGGAAAGAAAACTCATCTATCTGAGAAATGTCAAACATAGACTAAAGTGACAGTTAATTATGGCTGGATAAGCCCTTGGAGATGGAATCTAGAAATGAAGAAACTAGATAAGTCATATAATCTACTTGAGATCGAGGTAAAGTTTCCCAAGAAACTCTCCTACACCTTAAGGGGGGGAGTTCAATGCAGATGATTGTCTCTCCTTTCAACTGACAAAGGGGGGAAAGGATAATGGAATTGAAGGCGATTGTCACACTGAATGTTTTCACAACATCAACAAAATCAACCAATGAGCGTCATCAAAGCAACGAATGGGTTGTCTTGACCACATCAACAAAATTAGCCAGTGGCATCATCAAAAGCAGCCAGTGAGCAGTTTCAACAACATCATCAAAGCAACTAGTGGGCATCGTCAAATTTTCCAGTGGGAAAGTGACTAGGAATCTGAACTTCAACAAATATGCTAATGGGCGTCAACAAAATTTTGTCAGTGGACAAGCGATTGGGATGTGCTGATTGAGAGCATTTGTGGACATTCTTTTGTTCACTTTGATGGTCAGTGGACCAAGCAAAGGAAAAATGGATCCTTTTGCATTGCAACTTGACATTTGATGAAGTTGTCAAGCAACTTTCAGAGATGTATTAGACTTGTAATTGGTTCATGTTTATTGGTTTGTTCTCTTCTGATTGGAATTTTCGGCAACCTGTTTTGGCATTGAGGATCAACTCAACAGTTTCAACATGAGGACTTGGAGAGGGTACCAGCTTCTTACTATGGACTTATGATTGAGGAGGGGAATGTTAGCCCCACTCTCACATAAAAACAATAATAAGTCCAAAATATTAAAAATAGTTTTAAAATTATAAAACTTGGATTAATTCCTACTTGTCTATTCTAGAATGAGTCAATTCCTCAAACTTCAGAGTTTGTTTTGATCTAGTTGGTTGAGTGATTCTCTCCAACTAGTTAGGCTCCTAAATTAGTGTATGGTTGAGATATTTACTTAACCAAAGTGATTGATTGTCCAAGATAGACACACTATCTTGAGACATACTTTTGATGTATTAGTATTGTATTATTCTCATTGTTTTTTACAAAGAGTGAGCGTGTGAGATAATACATTCAGGCTTCAGGGATTTTTCGCCGTGTCTCTGGCTCCAGTCTCTCATGATTTCAATGTTTGATTAGTTTATGAAATCTTTTAAATAATCAAAGCACATGATACATAAATGATTTAACATAACCTATACAAGTGATTGAGGAATATTGTACCAATCATTATAACAATAAATGTGGAAAATAAAAATGTATTTGTATTAATGAAATATAGAAGAAACTTACAACCAATGCCTTGATATTGTGAAGCTCCTTCCAATTGTATTCACTCCAAGCCTTGCCTTCAAAAGTAGTATAATCATAGGTTGGATACTTTAGCAAGCTACAATGGAAGTATGAGAGCCAAAGTTCTTTCAAGAGTAAAAAAACCAACCCCTTCTCCATGAGAGTCCATTGAATTTATAGGCTAGAGAAGGGTAAGAAGAGATAAGAGATGGAGGTGAAGATCCACTATGCTAGGGATGTGAGCTCATATCCACCCGTATGGAAAGATACCTCTACAAGGCTTCTAGAATAGAAGCTTCTTGTTCTTTTTTAATTTTTATCCACGTTAAAAGGCCAGCATGATCTGTAAGGCAAAAAAGTGTGTGGTCGATGCAATTAGTTAGCTATGCAGCCTGCGTCGTCGCAAGCTATAATGGTTAAACTTGTGTCGATCTTAAAAAATATGGTTTTTTAAAGTATTTTCATAAAATTCTTATATTCTCTATAGAGGTGTTTCTTCCATCTTCTTCATGGATTGTTGGTAATCATACTTCAGATAGTGAAGGACAAGGGTACAACATCCTTTGCCATATATGCGACAAAATAATGTGTAACATCAATAATCTTCCTCCATTGTGAGCCGAGGGCGTTTCAAACTCGAGACCTTTGGCTCTAATACCAATTGTTGGAATCACGATTGTCATTATCCCAAAACCCGTAGGTGTTAATAAACAAACACATCACCAAAGTTAATGGATCCTTGAGAGGCAGTTAAGCACATGTCACGGAACACAGAGGGAGCATTGGATTATCCAATGGCCAACATTCTAGTGCCATGTAATTTTATTTTTCAACATTTGATGCCTAACTCTCAAGCCTTGTGTTACTTTAAAAAGAAAATAGATCCACATACTGTTTGATGTTGCTAGTGATTCTGTGCATGATCTAGAGATTGTTGATGACTTTGCATGCAATTTGGAAACCACTGTCAACTTTGCATATGCTTTGTTATTTGACATTTGGATTTTCTTTCACTGTAAATTGGTTTGAATTGATCGAATTATATATGATGGCTTGATCCTCGAGGGACAAGAAACCATTTCCTTAGAATATGGAATTTGCCCATATTGTCCTTTTCCTATTTGATACTATGCTAGTATCAGTGCAAACGATTGTTACAAATTTCAAAAGATCTTGAAGCAGAGCAATAAGGTAATAATACTTAAATCTTTTTTGCAACTTGAAACCATTTAAACTCAAGAAAAAATAAAAACAAATTCTTTTTGCTTTAATATATCACATTTGGTTTTTTTCCAATGTATGAAATGAAAAGTGATGGTAAATGGCTTATTAAATGCAAAACGTTGGAGAATAACGGAAACAAGTATTAGTTTGCAGTAAAAAATGACACAATTCAAAGTGCAAACATTTCCTCCACACTAAAGACGCTGTGTTTCCCTTGTGCAATTATTCCATATCTTTGGTGAGCCTAGCATGTAAATAGCTCCAATTGTAGGCTAGATGCCCAAATGTTAGCACACATGAAACTGGAAGACAAATATAGATAAGGTGTGTGTTGCATTTTATTAAACAAATGTACATATAAATACAATTTTAGGTGACCACCAGATTCATATTTTGGGGTTCCTTGGACTCCTTGTGATAGTTCATATTCCTTCACACCAACCCTAACATATTGAGTGTCCCAACGTTCCCTCTCTTAATTCAAAGGGGTGTATGTGAGTCCAAGAAAGGCGCTGGAATATAGAGGTGGATAATAACTGATGGATGTATGTGCTCTTTGAAGATGGTGGTTTAAGAAAAACCACAAAGCAAATGGGTATAAGAAGTTGAAGTCTCTTACTAGTGGTGGTTTAAAGCTAAGTACCAACTTTGGAACTTGGCTTGAAGTAGTTATGGGAACAATTTTGAATCTAGCTAGAAGCCGAAGTCTTTTGTGAAATGGAAGTGCTTTCTAATGATGGTTTAAAGATGACCAAGAATGATTGTTTAGTAGAAGTAGTAAGTCTTCTACCAAGTGGTGGTTTGAGGACCAAAAACCAAATCATGCTTATGGAACACGAGTTTGTCTCTGGCTACAAATCTAACTCTGACTTTGCTTGACTTTAGCTCTAGGCTCTATGTGCAAGCTATGGTTTAAGCTGTGGCTCAAGCTTGCTTGATATGACTTTGAAACTAGTAGCTAACTATCAATTCCTTCCCTGTTAGATACAAGGTGAGAAGATGAAAATCTCTCCACTACAAGATGTGTCAGTACTGAAGAATGAATTCTATGTTATGACCGATATATCTTCTTGGCTGCTGAAGATCATTTCCAAGAAGCAATCCATCCAAGGTGAATTTTTCTTTTGCACAGGTCTTGTGTCTGAAATATTTGTCTGAATGATGAATATGTTCTCCAGAATGCTCACAAGGGTGAAGATCAAAACATTGATCTTTCAAGTGGCCAACTTAATTACAATATTGGTGTTTGAGAGTTTGAAGTGGGTGTGGAGTAGGTGAAGATGATATTTCTTGAAGAAACCCAACACTCTGAAACTAGATTTGTTTGTAGAGTCTAGAATGTGAAAGGTCACTTCATTTTCATGTATGAGACATGTTCAGTGCTTGTTGACGACTTCTACCCAAACAATGATAATGGGCTTGGGAAGTGTAAGTGGAACTTTTTCATCTTCATTTGAATTTGTGCTTGTAGTGGCATCACTGATATGATCAAGTGTTGGCTGCTAATGGGAATTAATATCAAATACATAATTGTTTTGAACAAAAACCAATTCAGAATGTTGATTCCTTTGCTATAGCTCATCTCGTTGACGCTATGACTCAAGCTGAAAAAACTTGATTTTTTCTTGTGCATTTTGTAAACATATTCGAGCATTGATGAGAGTTTCTTTGCCTGCATTATCAATAGTAAAGTGTATTAGAGTATCGAGTAACTCTAATAACTCAACAGTTTGAGCCATTTTCCAAACAATTCAAGCTTTGGAAATAAAAGGTGTTGGATTTAACCGAAAATACACCCATTTACAATGCAATTCATTAATTTTCAAGAATGTATAAATAAACTTACGAAAAGAAACTATTTACAAGTTACAATTGCTGTTGGAGTTGAACTTTTCTTCACAATTGAATGTGAATTCGATGCTTTGAGTCCTCTTCTATCATCTCCATGTTTTCCAAATAGAATAGATGTCACAAAAGTTAGCTTGCAAAAACAACATTATTTAAGTCTGGTTCTTGCCATGTCCCACGCCATGGTGCAGGAGATGATTATATGAGGCCATACATAATTGTAGAGTAAGAGGTGAGCTTCACCGTGAGGATAGAACTAGACAAATGTCTGATTCTGGCTAGTGAAGGCATTTGGGACATGATCTCCAACCAAGTGGCATCCGGGGCTTTCAGGAAATGCCTCGGGATTCACAATAGAGAGAAGAATGAATTCTCATCTTTTAGAGAGCCAAGGGTGGAATCTATGGCAACAGACATAATTGCACTGTTAACAATGCTTGTGCTTGCGTGAGAGAGCTTGGACTCAAGTTGTTGTTTAGATAAATGCCACTTCATTTGTCAAAAGATCGATTAACCATTGGTTAAATCAAGGAGAAAGAACAATTAGTTGAAGCTCTGTGGATTATCAAAGACTAAGATTTAGATTTGTGCCATACTTGAGGAGCCGATGAGTAAGGAGCACACAAAGGGTAGATAGTTCCCTTGTTGAGGAACCAACGAGAAATTTGAGGCCTAACACAGATATGCGAGCTAGTATAGTCAAATCCAAGCGAAATATCTCAATGAATAATTGGAAAGAGTGGAGGAGATGAGACTCCAAAGACATGCAACAAAAAAATGTCTTAAAGATTCTACAACAAAAATGAATTGCTCAGACTGCATATGAAATACACATTTTTGGAACAAAAGGCAGATCCTTTGCGTTCTAATAAAGGACAACTTAGATCCTCATCTGTGGGCAACTATAAACTAGACTTAGCTTTGCAGCTGCGGGATGACTGTAAATTGGCCACTAATGTGTCTAGGTGCCCAACGCTTCTACACATATCGGCAAAATCCCCTGTGTTCAACACTTCTTCGTTTACCTCTATTGTGTCAATGCATTAGATAACAACTACATTACTTTGGACTATGAGCTGCGGTCGAAATCATTCATTGTAGATAGAGGGTTTCCACAACTCAAACTGGGGCCTGGACCCATTTCATAAAATTGAATAGATGTTCCTCTACCGTCATATGGAAGGAAAGACATGGTCCTAGCAAAACTTGACTCCGAAGAGTGAAACACTTCCCATGTCTAGTCGATAGATATGAGAGATGGCGTGGTGGATTTTTCACTCTTCCCATGTCCATTCGATAGATATGAGAGATGGCGTGGTGGATGAGCGAAAGAGACAGGAGAATGAGCATCCAAGAAAGACAATGCGGAGAAAATAAACGGGCACAAATGAGACTGGGGAAGGGGAGTGGTAGAGTAAGGAAACAAACATGCACATTAGGTTTGTAGGCAGTGTTAGGGAAACAACCTGTTTGCAACCTGACAAAAAGAGATGGCAGAATGCCCAAGTGTAGAGCTAATACGATTTGTACCACTGTTAGCACACACAAAACTGAAAGACAAAGATAGATAAGGTACGTGTTGTATTTCATTAAACAAATTGTACAAATAAATATAATTTCAGGTGACTGTTCATATTCCAGGTTCCCTTGGACTCCTTGTGACAATTCATATTTCTTCACACCAACCCTAACAACTTAGGTATCCAACACCAAATTTTATACTTTCATAATATCACATACATTTCTCAACTTCTACTCGAGTAGCTATTTCTCTTAACTCATGCCATGTTTGAATGGGCCTAAAACTTTTGCAGGACACCATAGTAAAGAATAGTGAATTGTAACCCATCCATTTGGTTCCATTTCTTCTCAAGGAGTCTAGGTACAATTGAACCCTTGTTAATGCTATATTGAACATTTGATACCCTGTAGGGTCTCGTTCCTGCAAAATAGTAGAGCTTGTAGAGCAAGTCTACATGCTCTTTGTACCTCACGCTCCTTGATTTTCAATTTGTCTTGGACATCTTGCAATTTTTCTTTCCACTTCTTTCTCTTAAATCTACTGGCTCTCTGTACAGCGTATCTCATGCTTTTTGATCTTCTATTTTCCTTTCCACTTCTTTTTCTTAATGAAATGTTGATTTAGCTATCTCTCTTAGTTTATACATTTCATCCTTTCCTTCCCATTGTTGTAAACTGATTTTACCTGATTCAATTGCAAGCGTATTTGTAATAATATCATCTAAAATCTAATTAATCATGTCCGGGGCTCATTTCATGACTTCAGATTTTCAGTCTTTGTGTTAGGAAATGAATTCTTTTGTTCTATAGCAGCTAATAACATATCCATGTTTGATTGTGCAACAGTATTTCTTTTCCTTCTCTTGACTTTATTCAACTTATTTCTGTGTTTTCTATTTTCAACTGTCAAAATTCTACAATTTTTCTTTGATCTTCTACTTTGTTTTTTCCATTTTCTACGGTCTTATCAGTCTACTGTTTGCAATACGGAGTTGCTCATTAAGGATTTTTAACTATAATTTCTGCTTTTCTATTCCTTCAATTTCCTAAATTCTATGTCCGTGTCTTGTATAGAATCTCTGCCATCTGTATCTTTGTATGGAATATTTTTGCATCTTTTTCTTCAATTAGAGGTTTTTCTTCACTTTGTGAATTTACTTTTGAAAATTTTGATGCTCTTTTTGGAGAGTTGACAAAACTTATTTCAGGAATATACGAAATTTGTGTAGCCTTTGGATCAAAGTATTACACCTCTACTGCTACATGCTTATTCACTTTTCGAGCCCTTATCATTCTTCTTGTGAATCATCTTGTACTTGGGGTTTCACTAGAAACCCTTTTCTTGGTTGATGATGGCACTTCCACCTTTGAAAGAGAAAACCTCTTCTTGCTTAATGATGATATATCCTCTTTAAAAAATAAACTCGTTCTGCCTTTTCTTCTTGTATTAGGATATAACCCTTTTGCTTCTTGAAGCAGAATCAGTCCAAAACCCTTTTTTCTTCAATAAATCTATCCCATGTTAGATTATATCTCTGTAACTTCTCTATTGTAATCAACCTAATTAAACCACGATAAACCATGATGGTATATGCTTCTTTCTTTATTTTCAAGTTGTTTTTGAACGTAAGTAGCCATTTTTGTCATGCTTTTCCAAAAGAAGTATGGTAAAATTTACCAACTAACCATCCTTTAAATGTAGAAAAAGCCTAATGTGGTATAAGAAGAATAAATTGTACCTTAGTTCACATGTTACGTACCTCCCTTGCTGTAGTTTGGACTTGGTTGATTATGGCATATAATACATATTTCCATGGATCAATGACTGATTTCCGTGTTGCTCCCTTGCTGTAGTTTGGACTTGTTGATTATGGCATATAAACTGCTTCCCTGCAGATTCCACAACCCTGTTTTTAAACCTATCATTCCCCAATTTGGGGCAAACCTATAGCAACAACAATAAATTCCTCTGAAATTGGTATTAATAACCTTACAACCCATGCACTTGCTCATCAGAAGTTTCTGCGAATTCCAAAACTACCTTCATCTCATTATATCCCTCAAGCTTCTCAAAGAAGTTTAATTAACCTCCTCATTTGAAAATTTCACTGCATTCTAGATATGCTTCTAGAAATTTACTTCTTTTCGGCTCTTGGCGGATAGTTTTTCCTCTATGCCTCTTCAAATAGTACAGCGGAAGATGAAAAGATGATGTGAATTTGGCTCAATTCGATTGTCTAACTAGGGTTTAGGAATAGACAGTAGCAAATAGATTATGCTCAGTGATATATAGAGTGGAGAAGGGAAATTAGAAAACAAAATTTAAATGGACCAAGGGTTAATCAACAAGTGGTTATAAGATCTTAGATTATTCCGCCACGGTTTTTATAACCAATTCATGCATATAATCACAAATTGGTTTTCACAGAAAATGATTCAACTTATGAAATAGTAGTGTATCATGGTAATGACATGACTATGTCATCATGATAATTGATTGAAACAGAGATGGATAATTATAGCATGATTATCATATCGAGGAATTATAGGATTAGTTATTGCTTTTAAAAGGGTAAAGATATATAAAAAAATTAAAGATGTTTATGATGTTGTAAAAATGTTGTAACAAAAAAAAGATAACAATTTAAAGAGTAGAGGATGGAGGTGAGGAAATGCATTCAAGCGTGTAATAGTATCACACTTGCGCGGTTCTCTGTTGACAGATATTGCTTGAACCATTTCTCTAAATCAATTTTTTTCCAATCATACCATTATGTCAAAATATATATACAGCTATAGTATGCAAAGTAATGAGGAGAAACATTACCATAGGTCCTCATGTGCAAGGTAATGAGGAGAAACATTACCATAGGTCCTTTGGGCATTGACACACAAAAAATGTAGTTGCACAAAGGAAATGACTAAAGTCAGTGTGTGTTGATAATGAGATTCAATAAATAGCATCTTTCATTGGAGTGACCTTCAATTTGAGGATATTCTCCAGTCAACTTAAAGAAGGGGGTTTGTTTTAGAATTTTAGTTATTTCCTTTTAAAAATTTTAAATTAATTTGAAGCCATTTTCTTGGAGCCATTAATTCTAGTTTTAAATTTAAATTTAAATTTTGTCTAGCAAATATTTGTTGTAATTGCAAATTTTTGTGGTGTAGTTTACACAATCCAAGTGTCCAAGTAAACTTTCAAAGCATCATATCCATTTATGCATTCAACATACAATTTTTAAAATGAAAATTTACACATGCGATATGCATATACAGAACCAATATAGATCCATTTTGAAGAGGATTAAATCTCTTGAGGTGCATATTTTTTTTAAAGTTTCGCACTCTAAAAGAGGTCCCATAGGCTATCTTTAGCTTTGTGGATGTTAAAGTTTTCTTTCTTTCTTTCTTTCTCATCTTTCCATAAGTAATTACGGTTGCCTTTGCACAACTAGTGGAGTCCCACAATAACTGGTGACCATGTAAGTTAACTCTAGTTATCAAGGATGATTATTCCTAAACACAAAAATACCAGAGAACACGATTTAAGGTGGGACTTTATCATAATTAGTTAAAGCAATTTTGTGTGGGAGTTATGGATCCCCAGAGCCAAATTTTTTATATGAACTTGACCAAAAAATTGGATATTTTCTACTATATAACAAATTTGGTTAAATTACGATCTAGCTATAAATTGGTTGAAAAAAATCAAAATTAAGCCCATTTAATTTTTCAATTAAACATTTTATATCATTCTACCTAAAGAAATCCTTAAACACTTAAAGGAATTTTAAAAAAATACACAATTTAATGTAAATCTGATCATATTTATTAATATGCTGGCATGAGAATAGTGTAAAACGCGCATGACAGAAATGACTAGTTTAAATCAAATTTAATTTAAGGTGTTCGTTCCCCACTACATCATAGGTATCATGGATTTTGAACATGAAGCTCCATAACCACATCCTAAAAATGAATATATTTAGTTTTTATTTATGATATATAAATAAATAAATATTCGACTGCACATTACACCTATCATAATCAACCTATGTAAAACCCTTGTACCTTTCTAATTTCAAGATGAAGATAATTCATTATATTTTAATAAAATAATAACTCTTTTCTTGTAAAAGTTTTTATGACTTCCTAATTGATCTGTTGTATGAGTATTTTATTTTGCAGTAGTCTATAACACGACTTTTTGAAAGCCTTTCCGGCAGATTTTTCCGGTCAAAATCCGGCAGCAATTCATTGGAATCCCAAGTTTGATAGCTAGTTTCTGCATAATCAATGGCTCCCAGGGGTTTTTCAAGGGCGCTGAATCCAAATATGCAGTTAAAAAACCATTTTAACTGCTAAAAATCAAGATTTAACCTCATTTCTTCCGCCGGATTCCGTCACCGGAATCTCCAAAAGTCGCATTATAGACAACTCCTTTATTTTTCAAATGTCATATTATAGTGATGCATATTATTTCTTAGTAATTTAAATATCGTAATATAATTGTAAAAGTAGGTTATCAAGTTTTTATTAATATAAAGATTTAAATGTATATTTTTTTTTTAAATAATGCTAATTAAAGTGAATTTGACTAACTATATATATATATATATATATTATATATATATTTTTAAATAACTTAAAATAATAATTTAAAAAATAAAATAATTATAATATTTTTTTTTAATGGAAATTTTGTTTTAAATGAAATTGAGTTATTTAGTTTTAAGTTTGTTAGGTTACATTGATTTTAAAAAAAAAAAAAAAGATTTAATAAATTTAAAAAATTAGATTCGTGCAATGTGGCTCCACCCACCAATTTCATAGGAATTTGAGATTATTCCAATTTTAATAAGTTCCTCATTATTATTTATAACATTCAATTATATAAACAAATTTTATTTAACAAAATGGTCCATTTTACAATAAGCTGTAATTTTTTTTTCTTTTCTTAAGTTAAAGTTGACCCATGTCAAAACAATAGACAAACAAATGCCAAATGGAGATGAAAAAGGTAGACAATGCCTACGCTGACCAATTTAAAAAAGGGACACCTTCAGTGTAAATATATAAGAAAATTTTATTTAGCAAAATGATCCATTACTTTTAATAAATTTAAAAAATTAGATTTGTGCCATGTGGCTCCCCACCCACCAATTTCCTAGAAATTTGAGAGTATTATTTATAACATTCATTTATATATAAGCAAATTTTATTTAGCAAAATGGTCCATTTTACAATAACCTGTGTAATTTCTTTTCTTTCTTAAGTTAAAGTCAACCCATGTAAAAACAATAGACGAACAAATGTCAAATGGAGATGAAAAAAGTAGACAATGCCTA
Organism: Pinus taeda; assembly: GCA_000404065.3. Classification (NCBI taxonomy): domain Eukaryota; kingdom Viridiplantae; phylum Streptophyta; class Pinopsida; order Pinales; family Pinaceae; genus Pinus; species Pinus taeda. The sequence continues at coordinate 360,034 of APFE031617709.1, read as the reverse complement.
GCTTGACCAATTTAAAAAAGGAATGCCTTCATTGTAAAAATATAACACTATGACTACAAATATTTTCAATTTAAAAAAAAATAAACAGAAAACGAAAATATTACCTTTTAAATCTCTGATCTCTCAAGGCAACTTCCCAAAAAGTCTGTAGATTTTTCCTTTTCCCTTCTTCGAGATGAAATTTCTTATATCTTCATACAAGTTGGCGAACATCTAACTGTCTTGTGTATTTCTTATTTTATAGCTCTTTTTTATTTTTTTTCGTGAAAAAAAGAAGTGTTTTTCCATTTTATTTGAGGAATTCACATGTTTCAGTTGTGGGATTCTCAAAATAACAATGCTATAAGTTATTATGAAAATATACTCATTATGAGCTCAACATGTCACATGAGGATTAAAAGTAAGTGGGGTGACTATTTTTGTAGAACATATATATATATATATATTTTTAACAATGGAATTTTTTTAACTTTGTAATAATTTATGAAAAACTGTAGTAGTTTGCGACTTATGGAATACAAGTTTTTTTAACTTTGTAATAATTTATGAAAAACTGTAGTAGTTTGCCACTTATGGAATACGCAAAACTTGTAGCATTTTTGCATAAAAAGAATAAAACAATAGACTTTATTTATTTATTTATTTATTTTTTAAATATGAAAAACTATAGTGGTTTGCAACTTATGGAATACGCAAAACTTGTAGCATTTTTGCATAAAATGAATAAAACAATAGACTACTTTTTTTTAACTTTGTAATAATTTATGAAAAACTGTAGTAGTTTGCAACTTATGGAATACCCAAAACTTGTAGCATTTTTGCATAAAAAGAATAAAACAATGGATTAAAAGGTAGGTTTTGGATAAAATAATAATTTAATTGTAGCTTTAAATTGTTTTCACTATTGAATTTTAATTTTTTTTTAAAAAAATATTGTCTGATTTAAGTGTCATGTGAGATGTGTTAGGTTCCTATATCAATAGGTTTCATCTTTCATGATTGACAGTCGAAGGGCTAAATATGTTCATCATTGCAGGCTGCAAAGGTTCCACATTTTGTATCCATGCAACCAAAATTAAAAAATGAAAAGAGGGTATGCCTTAAAAGAATAATCAAAAGGCAAGAAAATCAAGTGGTCAAGAGAAAAGTGAAATGAACCCCAAACTAAAGACCAGGAAAGTGGCCAGTCAAAATGCCACTACTAGCTTATTTGGCAGTATCATGTTCTGCAAATACTGCTGCTAATCACACTTGATGGATGGCCCAACAATCTAAACTGGACCATGCCATGGTTAAAATTGCTTGCTGCAGAATAGAGAATGTTCCCTGACCAAACAGCTCAAGCTTGGCAGATGACTAGCTAGGTAGAGAAATAAAGGTGCCCAACTGCTTAATCTGGGGCCTTGGAAGAAATAAGGGTAGGTTTTACATATGAGGGCAGTCAAAAGAAAAAGAGAACAATCAGGGTCTGCTAATTCAAGTGCACCCACCTTTGAAGAAAAAATGTTAGGATTACTAGGATGGGTAAGTAGTGCAAGGTTGCAGAAATGGAGGGCCATCACCAATTGGCTTATTAAGTGCAAAAACTTGTGCCACTCAGGGTATTGGCATCAAAAGCAAAGAGTGGAGGACAAGCATTGGATGCATGTCTAATTTCCCCTAATTTCCCCCAAACTTCACTTTACTAACACCCCCAAGGACCTTGAGATCTGCTCAGGTGTCCAGTGCCACTTCATTACATCACAAACTACTTGGTCAAACCATGAAGTTCAAACATGAAAAGAAGCCACATTTTTTGTGTAAAATTCTTTCTCATCATTTCATTTATCCTCAAAATCCTAAGTTAAGTTTTACCTATTAGAACTTGGCTTTACCCCTTCATTCACCTCACAAAACCATATTAACCATTAATATATTATTTAGCTCCCTAACTTCCCCTTTTTTTCCTAATTCTATTAGAATCTATGAAAATTTCCCAAAAAATATCTATAAATACCCTCCCCCTAGCACTGTAGCTATACAACCCTTCTTTGGGAAATGTCAACCTATCTGGGGTTGGTATTAGCACCTTTTTCCCCTAAACACCATAGCTTCTTTCAAAAAACTATGGTTAAAACCCAAAAATCTGCCACCCCGCCCTCATTTACCCATGTCCCCCTTTCTTCCGCCCTAAACCCGTTTTATTATAAGGTTTTAAATAAAAAACATTTAATAAAATGTGCGTTTAAGCCCGAAAAAACCCACATCCTAAAGTTTCTACCCACCCGTGCGCCCAAATTAATTAAATATATTTTAATAGTGGGGTGGGTCCCCCTTACCTAACTTACCATCACATCGACTTTACCGCCCGTCGCACGATCTCCCGCCCCGCCCATCCAACGGTGGGCGGTCAATCTTGCACAGAACATGCCCGACCTTTTGCGTCCGGGGGATGGGCAATATTGCCGCCGTACCCCCGCCACGCGTCAGGCGCCTGCGGTGTTCGCTGCCCCCCCCTCCATACCGCTTACCACCCCAAGCCCTTCCGGGGAGACCGCTTACCACCTTCCCCCCCACGCTGACGTCACGCCCTCGTCAGCGTGACGTCACCCCTCCTTGCCGCCACCAAGCCTCCACGTCGCACCCGGCCACCGTGTCACCCTGTCCACCCTGCCACCGTGTCACTGCCACCTGGGCACCCACGTCAGCTGCCACGTCACCTATCCGTACCCGGGCCCATGATGACGTCAGCATGACGTCATCACAAAAAGGTGCTAATATGCCAAAAATGCATAAAAAGGCGAGAATTAACCGTTATTTCGCATTGTTTTTTACGACTTCTGGAGCTCCTCTGCATGTGAAATTCAACCTACAACGGTCAAAAATCAAAAGCTACCCGCCAAAGTTGCTGCCGCCTCCATTATCAACCCAAGTACCTGCAATTCCTCCAATTCGACCGGTGCAAACGCCTCCTACGCCATTAAAACCAGGTATTTGCCGCAGGCATCCTCTCACCCACTGTTCTCCTTTGCTATCCTTATTTCCTGCATAAAGAACTTAGTCAAAAGCCCCACATTGTTAAATTCACCACTGTAATTTACTTAAAAAGCCACTGAAACCCTTGCGCGACAAAAATCTTGAAGAAACCCGTGCCCCTCTGTAAAATTCACCATTTTTCCACAAAAAGCAATTAAAGAAGCCGAGCTACCGGCTAGAAAACTAAATTAACAGTTCCCTCACCCTTGCTAAAGGAATTCTCTGCAAGTAACCAGCTAATTAGCTCAAACACACTCTGGTTCTTCAAAACAGAGTGCCCCATAGATTCATTAAGCCTGTAACAGCCTCCTTGACTGCCAAACTGCTCACTGCAAACAGAGGTCAGTAAGCATTCCTTAGCATTCACATAAGGCTTGAAATACAGTAGGCATCCAGCTAAAACCAGACAATGGCCACTCCAGCTGCTCTGGATGTAGTGCCTCTAAAATCCACCTAACAGAGAACTAGAAGCTATGCCACTGGTGGACAGTGATGCCCTCATTACAGACTTTATGGCAGAGAGAAGTCACTTGCAAACATATTGCCAGCTAAGAAACAATCACTTGGACAAAAGTGACCTGTATGGCATCTGGGAATCTAATCTTCCCACCTACTTCCTGCCTTCTGTGAACATTTTCCCTGAAGTCATCCACCTCTATGCAGAAAATTATGACCAGAAACTCAGGGCTGTGAAGTCTCCATCTGGGAGCATCCTCTTTTATATAACTCCAGATTCCATCAACCAGATGCTGAACTACAAGCAGACCCAGCTGCTATACCCCTTCTCCATGAACTACTTGCTAGATAAGGGCTCCAAACTCTCTAGCACAGACATTGCTGCAATAGCCAGGAAATTCATGAAGGCAGACTGCCAACCTTCTGGGCCACCTCCTTTTTCTTATGCAGATTTCAATGAGGTTGGCAAGCTGCTGGTAGACATGCTAACCTCTGTGCTGGGGTTCACTACAAATAAGCATGTTGATCTAACTGTGCTGGTCATACTCTCTGCATACAGCCTTGTGAAGTCCCCTGATATGAAGTACAATTATGCCAAATACATTGCTAATAAGATACATGATCAATTGTCAAGACTGAAGAGGGAGGCAATATTCAAATATTCCTCATACATCTATCACCTATTCTTGTACTGCCAAACAGATTGCTTCCAGTGCTTAATCAAGAAGCTAGACTCACAGGGTGAGAGGAGGTCTGCTATCTTCTGGTCTTCAGTGTTCCACCAAGTCCAGAATTCCCCCTACTCATACTGTGAATTCATTGATCAATTTGTGTATCCAGTCACATGCCTCTTAAAGAGGACCCCTCCTATCAGATTGTCCAAGGATATGCAGAAAATCTTGCAGCTATCCAGAAGTTACAAAATTGGTGATTGGTACTTGTACCAAAATCACACTGTCATCAGAATTTATGGTTGTGAGCTCTGTCCCTACAGGCTCCCAAAATATGTGCCTATGAGCCTATTTGCCCTGGAATACTACAGACAACTTGTAAACTCTGATCTGACACACTTTCATAGTGCCAAGAAGAAAGCCAACCTAAAGTTCAGGGACCACCTAGGCCCATTTGTCATGAACAAGAAAGATGGTTGGCGAGAAGCTGATCAAATAATAGGGCAACAGCTCAAACTCAAAAGAAGCTTCTGGTGGGTCCCTTATGACCCTGAAGGTTTCATCAGTGCCAGGAGGGTTAAATATAGGTTGCTAGCCTATAAGCATTGCCCAATCCCACAAATACAACACTTTGCCAATCAAGATGAATGGGTACCTGAATCAATAGTAGAGGAATTGACTCAGGAAGAAATAATGAAGCGGACTGTAAAGGACTTGGAAAACACTCTTGACTTAGATTCTTGTCAACAGGTCTTGTTCAAGCAACCAATCCAAGCAGGAGAAGGCATCTCTACTGCTCCAGCTGTGCAGGACACCCAACAAGCTCCAGCAACAAAAACTACAACAAAGGGAAAGGAGAAGATGGATCAACAGCAAGAGGTAGAGACAGGGCATCCGAGCACATCAAAGGATCAACAATCAGAGCAGGCCCCTCCTCAGCAGACTGAACAACCTCAAAACCCAGTTTTGCAGACTCCTCTCAATGATGAGAGAGGGAAAAAGAGAGACAGAGAGGAGGTCACACCTCCAACAGGGTCATCACAGCAACCAGAGGCCAAGAGGCCGAGGATAAAACCTGAAACAGAAGAAGGAGACATAAGTGAAGAACTGGCAGAAAGCCACAACAAAGAAAGGCAAACAAGCCAACAGACTGCCACTAGCTCATTTCAGCTAGAACAGGCCCAACAACATACCATAGAGGTGTCCTCCTCAAGACAACAGGGCAAGAAACCAACTATAGTTAAAGAAGGCTTCAAAGAGATCAAGGCACAAAATGAGTTGATAAGAGTGCAGCTCTATGAGCAATTCCTGAATACAACTCCAACCAAAAAGCAAAGATTGATGGCTGCCTATGATCTGAAGGAGGAAAATATGATCTTCACCCACCTGAAGCCTAAAGTCCCACATCCAAAGACTCCAACAGATTATTACAGAACAAAACCTGGAGGTCTTTTCCAAAGACATACACCCCATGGATCAGATTGAGCTACACAAACAGACTGGGGAAATGGTGTATGCAACACTTGCTGACAGGGCAATGCTGGCCCATCAACTAAAGGAAGCCTTGAAGAACACAAACAGGCAGCTTGATTTTGAAAGGTTGTCCTCCTCTGCAAAAGACAATAGAATAAAGACTCTGGAGGACATAATAGTTGATTTGGGACATGACCCAAAGGATCCAAAGGGTGTTAGAGCCCTGATGAAGAAGAAAGAGGATGATATTGTTGCACTGAGAAGACAGGCAAAATTGCCTCCTGCCATTCATCCTGAAACAACAGAGCTTGCACAAGAAAAGCAAGTAGATGATGCTATGGAGCTGCTTCTGGTTATGAACCAAAGAATACTACAAATGGAGGCAGAAATAGAGAAAGATCTGCAGGACAAGCAAGGGGAATCAGCCTCCCAGCCCCCTCAAACATCAACAAATCTTAAACCTGCCCCTCCAACACAAGCAGCAGCAGCCCCTCCTGCTATTCCAGCACCTACTACATCTACATCAGCAACAGGAGCAACAGTAGAAGCAACAGCAGCAGTAGAATCCAGCATGGGCATGGAGGAGTTGATGAAGGCTATTAAAGAGCTGGAAACTCAAGTCACCGAAATAAATGTTGCCAAGGAAAAACTGGCCAAGCTGGAGACCAGTTATGACAAATCAAAGATGACAATGGGAGAAAAACAAAGAGAAATAAATGCCTTGGAGGCCAAAGTGAAAACTTTGGAAAAGGAGTTGATGCTAGGTAAAACCCTAGCAGAAATAAAGAAGATTATTTGGGCCAAAATTGGCCAATCTATATAGGACCAATGGAGGTCCATTCAGGCAATTTTTAAACAGGTAGAGCTAATAGATGTAGCTCATGTGGAAATTCAGAGAGTCAGGACAGCCCTGGGAATAATGCCCGAGCAGGCCACCAGAATGATTCATTTCCTCAATAACCGCACTAGAGAGGAACTAGCTGCTCTACAAATAAGCAGTAGAACAGATACAATCCTCACAGCCAAAAAGGTATTGACCTTGAGGAATTTTACTCAAACATTGGAGAGGAAATGTCAGGAGATGAAGGCAGAGATAGATGAATTTAGAGCAAAAATGGCTATACTATAGGAAAAAGGACTACCAAGCCTAGTGACTGGCACAGGACAGCTGCTGTCATATAATCAGTATATGACAAGGATCAACAATTATGTTGAAAACCAGATCACAACATCCAGCAGCTCCACAGAAAAAGCAGGGCCTCCCTCTGGGCAAACCCTCTATGACAAGCTGGAGAATCTGTTCTTCATTGAACATGAAATAAATCATCTGTTCGAAATCCCTCCTAACTTTTATAGACATACAGAGGCAGATGAGACAGTGGTTAAAATGAGGAGGCATCAGCTACCCCCAGCTGATTGGTGGCAAGCAATGTTGGAGATTTTCCCTAGATAATTCCACTTTGGTTTTTGCCTTTTTTGGAGAAAGATCAGCTTATAGGTCAGCAGGCAGGTCAGCATACAGGTACAACAAGCAGCATACAGATGACTCAACAATACACCCAAATAGCAGGCTAAAGTTAATGCAACGTTAAAAGCACTGCTACGGCCTACTTTCCAGAGCCATAAAGTCAAATCTGTCTGACAAAAGAATGTCGGCTATCTCAACATTTAAAGTTATATTTATGTTGTCATTTACTTTTTGTAAGAGAGTTGGTGGTGCAATTTATTGCACCATAACTCTCCACTAAGATATTTTATAACCTATTTTTGTATATATATCCCCTCAGATAACGCATTGAGGGTCGGTTGTAATACAATTCCTCCTGAAGAGCTCTGTTGTATACTGAAGACTTTTTGATAATAAAAATTGTTGATGGAGATTGCTGGTTCCAACGCTGTCTGAAGATGGATATGTAAAGCTCTGTTTTGTTGCAGAATTCCTGTGTCAT